>JBAMBO010002147.1:0-205056 GCA_037044535.1 Lordiphosa magnipectinata | reverse complement strand
TTAATGTATAATACTGCCAAGTTTAAGATTTCTAGCTTTTGCCGTTTATGCTGTGCGTGGATTGACAAGGAGTCAGTCAGTGAAAACTTAAGGACAATATGTTTTACTTTTAGTCATCTAACTAAATACTTAGAATATAGAGCTAAGATGCTACTTTTATAACCATTGGTTGAAATATTGGACGATTTTGACTTAACTTTGTATCTTCTTTTATTCCGAGAAGACATTGATGCATATTTTAACAACTATTTTAAAATTATAGCTGGAGAGATCGATTACCGATTTCTGCGTCAGCCCACTATTACTACCAGTGTTCATACTACAATTTTTTAGTGTGACCGACTATTTAATGTAAGTGCAAATTGGATTTATTAGTGTGATTTTATGTATTAATACAAAGAATTCCCCAAAATCTGATCTCTTCAGCAATTGAAAATCTGAATCTAATTAATTAATTCAATAAAAGAAAATGAATATTCTTGATCATAATTACTAGCAAAACTTTTTTCGTATACTAACAAATTGTGGACTGCTTCGGTCTTCATTTTCATCATCTTCCTGTTCCTCTGCCCTCTCCGATTTCACCTGATTGCGCTTGACTGATTCCACAGCCGCAACACAAACAGCTGCTGCAGCTGCCGAAGAGAATAATAAATTACTGGACAGAGATGCAGCTCCTCCTCCACCTCCTCCTCCTCCTCCTCCTCCAATAGCTGCCGGTGGAGTTGGTGATGGTGTTTGGGCATAGAAACGGATGCCTTCACATTTGTGTTGATGTTGCTGGAGTACGGCGCTGGCGAAAAGGCTTTTGTAGAACTCAGCGGGCATAAGGAATGCTGCGGAGGCAGATGGATTGGGCGGACCCATCTGATGCCGTTTCAGATGATCCTTTAGCATGTCCATTTCCGCATGGCTGTTATTGTATTTGGTTAGCAGCTCGTGCATGGCTATCAAAACGAACGCCCAAATGTAGGCAACCGTTTTTTTTTGTATGTTGTCAACAAATTTCACTTTCAAATGTAAAAGAACTTGGGCCCTTGCAATTTATCTAACTGGCGGGCAGTTTGTTTGATTTACACACACAGTTGCAAAAACTTTTTCCACAAGTTTGCGCGTAGTTTTATTTTATTTTAGAAGCTGGAATGGGGTCGCACATTCAACAAAACTTTGAAAACTTTTATTTTTCGACGTCGTTTTGTGTTTGAAAAATGAAACAAATAGAAATAATTTGCTCGACAAAACTTGCACACAAAATGACCTTGAAAATGTTAGACACTTTCTGTTGAGGGAATTTTATTTTGATTTTAGTTTTTCGTTCTTTTTATGACTGCCGCTGCTGCTGTTGTCGTTGTTGTTGTGGTTGTTGTTGTTGCTGCTGTTATTTACATCGCATTGTTTAGTTAACAGTTTTGTGGAGAATGTCGCTATGAATTATTTGCTCTGCTTTCGTTTGTTTTTTATTATTCTTGGGTGTTTTTGATATGTAAGTTAAGAGTATTTTATTTGTTTGTTGATTGTCGCTGAGTGAGTCAGTTTTAGCAATTGAAATCATATTTGTGTTAGTAAGTTTTATCAGATTTAAATGAATTGTAGATATTTCAAGCAAAATCATTAGAAATAAATTAGACTGGAACAAAGCGGCCACTCCTCTACGTCCATTTGGAGCCAAAGTTTGGTGGTTAAGACCATAACCATTAAGAATTATGATAGTGCTCGACATTCCTTTGTAGAACTTGAACCAAGCCTAGAGACCTAACCATTAAGTAAGTGAATCTTCGGTGGAAACCAGAGAATCATAAACTGCACAACTATAAATCATTAATAGCAATCAGGGCTCCTAATTGGGAATTGGGAACAGAGGAAAATAATGATTCCCAGGTACCTGTGATCATAGCCCGGTTACTTTTCTTAACAATTTCAGAGATATGTTTAAGGTTCAACTCTCACAATGTAAACCTTTAGTCCAATTTTCAAAATCACAGCCAAAGTAATTTCCGTGATGTGCACGCAACAACTTTTGAACTTGTTGAGCCGGCTGGATCGGCTTACTTCATGGTACCAGCCTACGCATCAAGTTTCCAGTACTTAGCCTAAGCCATTTCTGAAATATAGCTCTGAACCAAGGCAGCAAACCTATGAAATTCTGGATAAGGCTCGGTCCGGGAGTTCGAACCCTTTAAAAATTCGAAGATTCGTTTCTTGGATCGTTTTCTTTCGTTATCGAACCTAAGGTTTTGGTTCGAGCCATCGTTCATCGATTCTCAGATAGTTTATCCAACTTTTTGTAAGAAGATAATTAATTTTTTGTTGAAAAGGATGTGTTTTGCCATTTTACAACATGACTTATGCATTACTTCCTTCTCAAAGTCGTTATATGCCTAGTTTGAATATTATTTTGAATTGATCATGCTCGGAATCAGCACAATAAAATTCATTTTTATCCGCTCAATATATTGTGATAGTTACATAAGTTCTGAAAAAGCTGATTAAAGAGACACCGAAACTTTTTCTCGTTTCGCGAGGTTTAAAACGTATAAGGTTCGGTTAGAGGTCCGGTCCAATGGACCCAAAAACCCGAACGGATTCGGCTCTCCGGTGTTAGATTCAGGACCGTTTTGCAGCCTTGCTCGAAACCACTATTTAAACGGTTCGAAGCCGGTTCGATACCGGTCCTGATCTATTAAAATATCCAACTTCACATTACCTACCTAAAGACAAGATTTCAAGTTCATAGCTAGAATATCTTCTGAGATATGGCTCCAAACCACTTTATAACCGGTTCGAAACAACATCGATTCCGCTCCCAATCCAGTAAAATATCCAACTCAGTTTTTCAAAATATTGTCCAGATTTCAAGATCATAGCTTGAATAACTTCTGAGTTAAGGCTTTGAACCACTTAATAACCGTTTTTAACAGCCTTTGAACCGGTTTACAGACTTAAGACTTAGCCTATGACTCTTTTCTGATCGACACGAACATAATGTGAAAATTTCGTGAAGATCGGTTCAGCGGTTTAGAAGCCTATAAAGAACAAACATACAAATATACAAATATACAAGCATCCAAACATACAAACATACAAACATACAAACATACAAACATACAAACATACAAACATACAAACATACAAACATACAAACATACAAACATACAAACATACAAACATACAAACATACAAACATACAAACATACAAACATACAAACATACAAACATACAAACATACAAACATACAAACATACAAACATACAAACATACAAACATACAAACATACAAACATACAAACATACAAACATACAAACATACAAACATACAAACATACAAACATACAAACATACAAACATACAAACATACAAACATACAAACATACAAACATACAAACATACAAACATACAAACATACAAACATACAAACATACAAACATACAAACATACAAACATACAAACATACAAACATACAAACATACAAACATACAAAAAAACTTTTTTGCTCAAATGAACCTGAAGCCTAACCGGATACCGGGTTCTCAACTTGAAAAGAACCAGTTGTGGAACCGAACCCATAGAGAACTCTGATTAAAATATCGTTGAAATTGGTTGTATTTTATTATTATGAATACATCTAAAACACCGATGGGCTCCATGTTGCCTTGCAAACAACATTTTAATACTCTACAAGCTCAAACGTGATATCAAAACACTGAATGTTGTTGTATTTTGGTGTTCACCGCTGCTCTAAAGAAGGCTTTTTAAGTCTTCAACAGCATCGTATAGAGTCAGAAAAGGTAGACCTCGGGACTTATATTTCAAAGTGCTCACAAAATCCGATGTATGAGAGAGCTCGTTTTGCCGAGGTGAAGAACCTTGAAGTTTCAACGGTGGCTATTGGCAAACAATTGATTGTTTACCGCTTAAAATTGAGCGATCAAATTTTCAACTTAGCTACATAGCAGAAACAGGCAGGCTTTTGCTTATAATTGCCTCTTACGTTAGTAAGTTTCACAAAAATGGACAAGTTTGAGAGCATACATGTTGTCGATGCATACTCGGAAGCAGAGACGTCGGCAGAATTAAAGTAATTGTACCTATAAGTCAGTCATATGGTCGGGCGTGGCGTACCAGTCGTATGTGTGGCGGCTGGTGCGGGAGGTTGTGGGTTCGATCCCGCCTCGGACCATCTAATAGAAAAAAGTTTTTTCTTTCTTTAGAAGAAAGCTTTTACACACCCGATCACCTTCACCAGCTACTGGCGCCAGCTGTGAAGTAACTAGCCATGAAAAAAGCAAATTCTCCTCTAACTATTGCCGTTCGGATTCGGCGTTAAACTGTAGGTCCCTTTCTCTTGTGCGAAAAATTATAAGCACACACGCCAAGAGATTGAGAGAAGCTTGGCCCTGGTCCTCCTGGAGGTGCTGTTTGAGCCAATTTTTCTTTAACTTTACCTATAAGTCAGCAGATGAAAGCTGTCTACAAAAAGCTCTCCATTCTCTCTACTTCTGCTTACTGTGTCAGCAAAGAGAATGAGAAGTTATTTGAAAGCTTTTGATGTTGCCAGTGGCAACTTCTCTGCTTCCATTGCCGACTACTGACATGTATTCATGATTCATTACCTGAAAATATGGCATAAAAGTATGAGCGTAAGTTGGGGAAGAAAATAAAATGAGAAAAAAAGACGATCGCTTTTATAAGTGATTGTCGAATCACAAGAAACTATGCTTGTATTCCATTTGAAAATCGAATTCCCTTTACTGAAAGACCATAAAGTCTAATAGACCGAAAAGTCTAGTACAGGGTTAGGAATTGCTTTTGAGCAAGTCTAGTGCTTTGTCTTTTTTAGGCTCCTGCTCAAAGTCGAGAGCATCTGATGGAGAACAGGGAGCACAAATCTCAGCGCAGAGCCTAGAGCAGCGATGGTTACTACACATACATGAGCCTAGTTCTAAGTAAGTTCTAAGTTCTAGTAAGTTTGTGCTACAGAAAAACCCAACTTTTTATTAAAATTGACAAATTGAACCTGGTCACACTGAAATGAGCAAGTGCTAAAAAAACCAAAATAACCGTTGCATTTGTAAATTGATTTCTGAGCCCAAATGCTTTTTGGTTTTCAGAGTTAAGTGTCTTGCCTAATGCCAGCACACATAAAGTTGTATCCATGTAGAAAAGCAACAAGTGCTTAAACACAAACACTTCAATTTGTTGCCACAGAGTAACATTGAGTAACACACTTTGTGGCTGTTTTACCAAATGTTGAAGTTTCTTTTCGACCTGCTTGCTCCGGTATAGCCCAATTGTTCAATCCTTTAATTTGTAACTCAAATTTAATATTATTCAAAATAAAAAAACTTAGCCAGTTTGTTCCAGTCTAACCATAAGTGTTTCTTCTAGAAAATTTTAAAAATGTTTGTAATCATCTCTGGCAATATTAACTCATCACGTTAGACTTACTTTATTATAATTTTTGAATCTTTATATTTGTATTTTTTCTAACTTATTAATATCATTTGGTGTTAGGAACTTTTAGGTTTTTAACTAGATTTAAGTTTGCACTACGCGATAGGAACTTTAGATTTGCTTTGCGTATTAAAATTTGTTTGCACTTTCTAGAGGAACTTTAGTTGTTAGTTAAGATAAATTAAGTCACATATTTTGCTTCGTTTTCCGTTTGTTGCCGCTTCAAGTCCCAGGCACGCTTTAAGATTTTGTGCACACAACGCCAGAGCTGTAAGTTTACATATTTATGTTCTTGCATGAGTATGTGTGTGTGTGTAAGTGAGTCCTTTGTCCGTCTGCGTCCGTCTTGCGTCAGGGAGCGTGGGATAACTTGCAACAACTGAAAAACTGAAACTCAAAGTGCAGCAGCTAAGGGCAACCCGCAAAAGAAATAGCGAACGCGCGCGAAGCAAATATATATACAAACATACACACACACACACATACAGAGCCCACACATTGTGTATGTGTGTGTGTGTGTATGTTTTGTTGCTGCTTTCTACACTTGTTGTTTCTTTTCGTATGTTTTTTTTCTTATTTTATAATTTTTTCCTCCTGCTTCTCCTTTTATAAAGACATACATTTGCAGTTTTCAACGGAGCACTGCAGCATTTTCTTGTAAGAAAAACGGAACATAAAAAAATAAAGCTGAATTTGCACGACTCTGGGTAAGAGAGAGAGGTGGTATATGGGGATATGAGAGGTTGCAGATTGATTTTCTTTTATACGGTTTGCTCATGTTTGTGATTTTTATTATTTTGAATTTTCCTTTTCTTTCATTTATCCTTGGATTTTATGCGGGCGTTGGCAACTCTCTAAGGCCCTTTGCAAGTTTCCTAGTATCTTTAATATTTTAAACAACTCTGAATTTTGGGCGACATTTCAAATACTTGGAAGTCCTCCAGAAATCCCACAACTTCAAAAAGATGGGGTATTATACCTTGGAAGATAGAAGCAATGTTCGTCCTTAAGAGTTTTAGTTAAGTATTTGAGTCAAAGTGTTTGCTCAAGGTCCCCGGTTGATTATAATTCAATAACACAAGGCAACAAAATTTTTTCCCATATATTGAAGGGTCCATGGTGATTCTTGATGATTTTCTTGTGCTGAAAACGAATCTGTTTTCAGAAGTGGTATATTACGTCGAGATTTTTAGTTGCAAAAAAAATGCCTATTTTGACCCTTTTTAGTCGCGTTTTGTGGAGAACCTATACTTTTGTTATGACTTTTTTTAATATTATTGTAAATAAATACTTCTCAACTTTAAAAAAAACTATCCCAAACAATTCTACGATTTTTTTCAAAGAAGAACTACCATTTTTAGTAATTCAATACGTTTTCACAAATAATCGAATATATTGTTGCTGCCTCAAAGTATGCAATGGGTGTTGTTGAAAATTTTCAAAGAAATTCTATACAAATTAATAGACAGTTGTACAGTTTTTTGCATGGCATTGCTTTGGGGAGAGGGCAATTTTGGTATTATATTATCGGCCCTGTTCCGAATTCCTAGTGGGTTTTTGTGTAAAGTTTTTGCAACTTCAAGCTAAAATTACTAAAAATGAAGCATTTCTGAAAGCAGATTCGTGTTCAGCACACAAAAATCATCTAGCATCAACATTAAACCTTCAATATGCTGGACCTTGTTGCCTAGTGTAATCTACACAAATCAACAAACAAAGGTTTGACTCTAGAGTACTCTTTCAAGACCCTCCCAGTCCGCTAATCAGCAGACTATTTTGCCATTTCACTTCAACACAATTTGCTAGTTCTTTTTATATCCATTAACCACGGATTAAGCACTTGAGAATTACAAGGAACACTACATCGAGCATTCATGCATGTAAATTCCTCTGCTGGCTTATGGGCTCCGTTTTCAGGACAGCTAACCAAATGTTATTAAATCTAAATTGCTTAGTATTTGATTGAAAACAATTGCTTTTCTCAAAATGTTTCGATTTACAACTCTATTTTTCAGCAGGGTTCACCAAAGAGGAAGAACATAACCTGAATTGATGAAAATTCATTCATACGTGTTCTCAAAAGTCAACACATTCTGTATTAATAGCAAAAATGAAGTTGAATAAAGAACAGAAATGACAGCAATAAACATTTATAACCAGGGATGCAAACCTCAGAAATTCTGGAAAAGGTTAGTTACCGGGGCTCAAACCCGCTGTTCCGGTTCCCTTACATATCGAACCTAAAGTTTTAGTTGATACATAGCTTGGTTCATAGATTCTGGGATTGTTAACACATTTACAAATTTTTGTTGAGACGGCTGCGTTCAGCTTAAGAAACTCTTAAAAACGTTAAGCAATACCCGAATGAAACTCATTCTCTACAACAGTCTACAAAACTCTCTAGACTTTAAAATGAAGCTAGCCTCAACTTCTGTATACACCAACATAAGGAATTGTTTTGCCATTTAAGAACTTGACTTATGCTTTATTTCCTTCTTAAAGTCGTAATCGGATGTGTTTCAGAAAAAAAAAAACGGACAAAAGCTATTCTGCGAACCGAACCTTTTTCGAAGCAGAGGAATAAGTTTAGATCTGGGACCCAAAAAACCAAACCTGTTTCGGTTCTGGACCGGATTGCAGCCTAGCTTATATTGTATTATCCTGCAAGATTTTATCGAATAATTAAATTCCCAAAAGAAAATAACTTTACTTCCCTATATATCAGTGGTGTCCAAACTCACATAATCAAACATTGCGCTTGTGTGCTTAGCAACGAAACTCGAAGTAAACGTCACAACAAACAAATGCCACGTGAAGTAAAACAAAAAGCCGAACACGCGCTTCGTAAGAGAGCAAGCTATTTATTGAACACATGTATTCTCTCTCTCTCTATACGTGTGTCGGTTGCGACGCCGGCAGAATTATAAATTCCTATACCTTGGGATAGGGTTTTGGCATTTTGAACACCACTGCTGTAGATGCAAATAAAATAAAATTAAAAAACTAAAAATAAAGGTCGAACTATCATCAGCTAGACACCTGAGGATTGCAAATAAATATCCAAAAATCAAAGGTGATGATAATAAAGAAGCGAGGAAGAAAAGCAACAGATGAGCAGTGGATGCTAAATGGGTAGAAACTCGAGGTGGTAAAGCAATTCACATATCTAGGAGTAGCACTTACACCTAATTAAAACATATTGCCTCTCAGATGCAAAGAGGGCGCTAAATAGCACTTGGAAATCGCTTCACGTAAAAAAGCACGTATACCTTAGCACAAAATTAAGATGTTTGTAGTATCCAAAGTAGCGAAAGTGCCAGGCATCCTCGAAGTAAGCAGAGTTTTATATATTTGTATTATACAAATATTAAAATAAAATAAACATAGGACTTTACATTCTTATTTTGTAATTTTTTTTTGCAAAATTCAAGGAACTTAAAATATTTTGTTAATTTGTTGCAACAAAACACAGTTGGCGAACCAAAGTGACCACTCATAATTGGGGTATATATGGGCACACTGTAATTGTATTTGGCTGCTAACTAAATAACGAGCAATTTAGCGTCATAAATTTTCCGTACATATGAGAACAAGCCTTAACATGGACAAGATGAAGTAAGTAATATCCATAGGCACTTAGTCCAAGCGACTCTGTCAGCGAAAGAGTAACATTTTAAAGTTGTGTAAGTTTATATTTATTTATTCTAGTATTCTAGTAGCTAGTATTCCCAATTTGCTTACTTTAAAGGTGATTAAAAGAGTTGCATTGAGAAACAAAATAACACAATTGGTGTATTCTAAGCAGGGATGCAAACCGGCTCTGAATCGGGCTGAACCGCAAACCAAACCAATGCCCTTACAAAAAATCTGAACCGATTCGGAAAACGCAATGGATAACTGTTCGGTTCATTTCCTCGTGGTATTTTATGGATGAAATGAAAATAAATTAAATAATATAAATAATAATAGCATAGTCCAAGTCAGCGGTGGGCACGGAACTCGAGTTTGGGAGCAGCCCAACAACAACAGCCGAAAAAACAACCGTTTTCAGCGTCTCGATCGCCGTCTGTGTGCGCGTCTTGAAGGCGCCGTGCTTTGATTCGCATTGTCTTTGTTATTTTTGGAGCGAGTTAATTACGACGCAGTTTATTATGAGACTGACTGGCGCCAATTGCCGAAAAAAAAATCTCGGAGCAGTGGGAGTAATGGGCTTGCCCACCGCTGGTCCAAGTCGATGTGACTGATCCGTAAACGCCATCGGACTGATAGAAAGACATATAGGGTGGCAGCTAGGTTAGGTTGCGATGGCTGAAAACGACCAGTTGCTCTCCCACTTATGCCATATATTCCCTGTTAACCCTTTGAGTCCCAAGGGGGGTCAATTCTGAACCATTGTGTAGACAGAATAAACTTAAGTGGAGCTGGGATCTCTAGCTCAGATGTCTCCGAGAGATTGGTTAAGAGGGGTTGACCCAGAATTGTGAGTCTCCTTCTACTCAGAGCGGGACCATGGCACAGAAGGTGTTGTAACGATTCCTCCTCTTCCTCATATCTGCAACTTCTACAGAAATAATGGTGTGCTACGCCTAGGCATGCTGCATGTCTGCCAATAAGACAGTGGCCCGTCAGGGCACCTACCAGAAGGGCTATGTGTTTCCTTCTGTGACGCAAAAGTGTACTGTAGGAAAGGTTTTTCCATCTGTCCGTAGCGAGACGTAGAGTATCGGCTTTTGTGTGGATCTTGTAGGTAGGCTAGGTAGGGTGGCAGCTAACTAAGAACTCACTTTGGTATTTGTTTAGTAAAAAGCTGTTTACACTAATTTTGTCCACTTGTCTCTCTATCTTAATTATTTTCAATGTCAATGTTTGGATACGGGCCATAAATATGAAAGACTTTGGTTAGAAAAAGCTGAATTATAGGCGATTAAAAGAGAAGTGATCGAAATCTTCAACCACGGGCTACCTAATATTATGACATATTGCTCGACCTCTATATGAAAGCATATAAATAAGCACTCTAGACGTCGCCAGCTGATAGAAAAAACTATAATTATTTTCCAAACAGAAAGAAGCATGCTAATAAGTTAAGCGAGAACAACTGATCGGAGCCGAAACTGTGATTCAGTTGGCTCTAAAACTATGTTGTGAACGAGAAAATAGGAAAACTACTGAACCGAACCCCCAAACCCCCCATATTCCATACCTGATTTAGACATTTTGACCAACAAGTCGTTACATTTATTACTCTTGTTTTATTTTATAAGATATGAAAAAGTTTCATCGAGATCGGACGGCTGTTTAAAGTAGTTTCCATAGGAACGTTGGGTGGGAAATAGTGTTTTATTAAGAAAAACTTGTATGCATTTTTATACACTATACCAAAGGTACACAGAGTACATTAAGTTTGTGCAAAAGTATGCAACAGGGAAAAGGAAACATTTCCGACCCTACAGAGTGTACTATATGTATTCCTGATCCGCAACAACCGTCTGTACCGTCTGTATGAACGCACAGATCTTAGAGATGGTAAGAGAAAGAGGTTTGGCATGTATGGGACATATACATACTTCTTACACTGGCAGGCAGATCAATTTTCAGTTTTTGACAATTTTCGAAAAAACGTTATACCTCCAACAGTTTGGTAGGTAGATGGTTTGTACCTTTTAAAGATATTTAGTAATCAAGTTTATTTATCGAATTGCCCAAGTAATGATAAAGATCGGATGAACTATACTCAAGTTATGTCTAAGAGTTGTTCAAAGCAAGCGGTGGCGCCATCTATTGGTCAAGTTATGAGGCAGCAGCAGCTCTGCTACTGCAGGTACAGACCGGCATGACCGACTTTCTTACTTTTTAAAGATAGGATAAGCTAAATTTTTAATTTACAACACATCGGTAGAAAAGAAGATCACTCTAGAACAGGGGTGCCTAAGCCTATTCCGGAAGTATCGCACCCGTTGTTGTTTTGCGCGATTCATAGCCTACGTAAAGCAACAAAAAATTCATTTGCGAGCTCTCCTCTCTTTCTTTCCGAGCTAAGGTTATGTTGTTGGCCCGTGCAGATCTGCAACAACCACATCATATGGGACTTCTTTTTCTCTCTCCTCTGTTTCTGGCAACAATGTTGCTTATGCGAGTTAGTGCTCGCCTCGCTCGCAGAAGCCGAACGCTATTCGCTATTCACTGCGGCCAACACACAGACACAAACAAAATCAGGTTTCTCTTTCTATTTCTTGTTGTTGATATTGCTTGAGTTACATTTTGTGCATTTGTATTTGTTTTCACGCGGCCGAAAGCTTATTCTGGGCACCCCTGCTCTAGAAATTTCAATCAACTAGAAATGTGAAAAGCTTAGGCTAAAATTCTACTTCAGTGGCTCGCGAGTCGAAAATCAATCGGCGGCGACGTTGAAGAGGCAGGATCAACATGAAGCTGTGCGCCTTGGTGTTGTAGATTTTGTATGTTTAGTCCCTGCTTTTCGTACCGCTTACTCTTGTGCAGAGTGTACGAACAAGGTTATCTACTTATGCTTATTTGCAGTTATCAACCCAGCTTAGTGCCAGTAACTCCCATAGCAAGCGATTTACTTTCAGTCCACGTGTTAGTCAACTGTCCGACCTTAGCAAAATCTCTGCTCTAAATTGCAATTGCAACCCTGCCTGCCTGCCTGCCGGTTCCGGCTGTCATGTGGCGCCATCTAGCGTGCACGGGCCGCACAACCGCAAACCACGTAGGAAAAAGACGGACGCGAACGCGACACCGCGACCAATAGATTTGGCCAAACTCGAGCGAACTGAAAGCTGAAGACAACGACAGTTGCAAGCCCGCCAAAGGCAAATACATGCAACAATCGACGCTGGCGTCGACTGCAGCTGCTCAGGCGGCAGAGACGGAAGCAGCAGGAGCAAAATATACAAAAAAAAAAAAAAAAATAGAAGAAAAACTGACAACGGAAGCGAGCCATTTCCCGGCTCCGGCTCTTGCTCTGGCGACTTATGGCCCATGTTTGTTGTAAGTAGAAGAAGCAGCAAAATGGCGCGCGCGAAAAGGAAACTCAAGGAGTACTACACACACACACACACACACACACACCGACACACATGAACATAAAAAAATCCAAGTGAAATTGTATTTTTTGTTCCTTGGCACATGAAAAAAATGTTAGCGACTGAAAGAAATACATTGCCGGGCATGGAGCAAAAAACGAAATAATAACAAAAAGTTGTAAAAGAAAAGCGAAACCGTGTAGTGTCCTGGCACACACACACACACACACATACACAGAGCCAGACTATGCCGCGACGACACATCGAAGAAAGGATAAAAACATTCAGCTCTGCCTGCATCAGCAGCAACGCCAGCTGCGCAGCCAGCAGCAGCGTCAGCGTTAAAATTTCACGAGCGCCAATTTCTTTTCCTTCATTTTGTTTATATTATTATTTTGTTTTTTTTTTTGTTTTCTTTGCATTTTTTCGTTGTGTTGCGTTTTGCTAGTGTTTGTCTTGCAATTCCTATGAATGTTGTTCTAGTTTTTTAGATTGCTCTTTCGAAGAAGAGAAATTTTAAGCGGTTTTTTCTAAACACTTGTAGATGGAAATCTTGAACAAATATTTATACAATTATGGTAATGTTTAAAATTAGATCTTAAAACAAGTTGGAAACTGAAAAGAAGGCAACTAAATTTACTTAATTTCATGCATGAGATCTTCTATTCCCAATTGCTTCAAGCAATTTTCTTATAAAGTGCAGCGATATTTATATTTGTTTTAGAAGTAAAAATTAGGACAAACAGCTGATCCTCACACGATCCTAAGCCAAGTAGCTAAAATAAGATTATCCGCCCTGGAAATGAGATAAAAGTATGGGAAGCTTTCAATAAGGGCTGGTTATATTGGTCGATAGCTAGCGGGGAACAAATTGCACCATCTTGTTGGCCAATTAACGTCTCCTCCGTTTATCCAATCCTCAAATCATGTACGCAGCTTTAGAGTCGTCCCATTCGAAACACATGTCGTTCACATTAATATCTTTCTAGTTTGGGCCAAAAGAAATCGGTTATCATCGTTCTGTAGTGCTTGCAGTTGACAATTTCGTTAAAAAAGAAGTAAAAAAGTCGGTCAAGCCCGACTTTCTTTTGATCATAACTTGACCAATAGATGGCGACACTACCGTGAACTTGTGGCAGCCCTGGCCACCTCTGGTCATACAATTTATCGAGCACCATCCCTGACGCGATAGCAGAACGACACAACACGCGCCATCACTGGCACGCAGTTTCTGGCTTGGCTTCGATTAGCGCGGCTGGCGCCCGCATCGCTCCGTTCAGCTCAACGATAATTGTTAGCTTAAGTGATATTCAATAAAGTTAGTTACACATTAAAACCTCGTAACTAAAAACTTTTCAAAACTGACAAATAGATGACGACACTACTGTGGCAATACTGTTTTCTTTCTTTTGGCCATAACTTGAATAAAGTTCATCCGATCTTTATCATTTTTTCCGCTAATCGATAAATAATCTTGATTACTTTAATGGAAACAGGGTATAAAAAGTATGATTTGATCCCGACAGTAAAAGAAATATCGATTTAAGGACCATAATGCATTGTTTAAAATATAGACAATGTTAAAAACTCATCATATAAAAACCACCCACAACCTCGACGTTCTAAGCGAATGTCTTGACATTCGACCAAGGCCTTAGCGGTTGCTGAGCGGCTAGGTGCCAAGTGCCAAGTTGTTCATTAAATTCGTTTAAGTTTTAGTTATTAAGTTCTCTTATCTTGCATGTTAATCCTTCGTACACCCCGATTTCCTACAAGACTTTAACTTTATGGCCAATTTCATTCTGCCCTCGCCATCTAGCTAAGTTTTGCCTCGTTTGCAGTGCTTGCAGAATTGCCAAGTACATAAGATTACTTTCTTGCAAATGTTTTTTTAAGCCGCTTTGCTTAAAAAGCAACACGACAAACAAGGAATCAACTTTTGCGCTAACACCCACAACTGCAATACAAGCGTCAGCAGCGCAGTCAGCCGAGCCGTAAGCAGCGCAGTCAGCTTTTCTGCAGACATTGGGCTAGCGAAGCAAAAACTAAATCCTGTCCAGGAGCATATGTTTTTATGTGTATTCATTTACTGTGAGTGTGTGTGTGTGTGCGTCATTGCAGTTTCCTTGTGCAATGGCTGATAAGAGCAAGGAATAAGTATGTGCCCCCTTCCATCTGGAAGAGGGTGCAAGGAAAATGGTTTCGGTATTTCAGATGTGCTCAAAGGTCTGTTCAAGTGGAGGAATGGATAAAAAAAAAAGGAATTGCGTTTGCTGATAATTGAAATGAATGTGATTTTATTTGGAGGATGTGAAGGAAGGGAGGATAGATGGTTGTTCTAAACACAAGAATACTCCAATATGGACCCTTTATCTCAAGCATAAAACCCAGGCGAAAATACCTTAAAAGCAGCAACTCTACTGAGTAGCTATACAACACCAGCTGAACCCGGCATTACTTGGTCCGCAAGCAAGTTTTTTAAGGATTGTAATCTCATTGTGAAAGTTATATATGGGCATTTATACAGAAAAGTCCACCGATATGGGTTACGGTACGGGTTGCGGTTATTAATCTTATTCTGTTCTCGGGTAAAACAACAAATCATGCAGACAAAAGCGGCCCCATTTGGAATCTCATTTATTCAGTAAACGTACTAAATTCATATTTCTTATACAGAAGTATATCGCTGACGAATCCAGGCTTTTTCAAAACAGCGTTGACGGCCAACTGAAGGCTATGGGTAGCACATCTAACCCCTGCAAAACACACAATAGTAATAAAATGATTCACTTTCACCATTTTAACCATCTTGCGTCCGTTATCTGTGGTACAGGGGTATACCTGTTTCGTCGCAGTCCCTTGAAGAAGGGTGGCCGTGTAAAACGCAAACATCTCCTCAGTTGCCAAAGTTCTCTATTTATGCCTGCAACTTAAAGCAAGTGAACTTTATAAAAGACGAGTAATTCACATTCTTAATAATAAATGACCGAACCATAAATTTTAATCATATTCCCTTCGTTCTCGTTTTGAATGTATTTTGCTTGTAGGCCTGATTGGCGAATGACATAATTTTTAACATTTTTCGGGATGCCTTTGATAATTGGTCTTAAGATTTTCCGAAAGCCAACGTCATTTATAACTAAAAAAGGTGGTCTGTCACCCACTGTGCACCTCAAAAAGCAGTCATATTTAATTTCTGGTTAACACAAGGGTGTAAGAAAACAATTCACGGAAAATGCTTGTTTTTGATCGAGGCATCGCGCTCTACTAAAATGTTAGCTTGAAAGTAGTGTCCATAACCGAACTTATCAAAAGTCAAAACTCGATCAAAAATTGTTCATTCTTCACTTCCATCCAATGTCAAGATCACAGCGCAACTTGTCAAGTTACCGGTGCCAAGCTGACAAGCTGTCAAGATGACAGCGTACCGGAAACATTGCAGTGCAATACCAATATAAGGAGAGATGAGGAAGGTAAAGGTTTTAGTTAGCTGTGTTGCCTCTATCTTGTTCTCTCTATTTCCATTAACAACAGTGCGGCGCATAGTAAATAAGCAGTTCATTGTAGTGAATAAATACATAAATATGTAAAATGTTCATTACACAGTGCCACAAAATTCTACATTTTTTTAATGCCTGGGAACGGGACCAATAAATTATGAAACTAGAGATATCAGGGAGCAACACCTCATACCCAGTTTTTCTTGATCAGGTCAAGTTCGAGTTTAATGGGCACATTTATACTAGCAACACACAGCTACAAAATTTGTTGCTGATTTAAATAAAGATGAGAGCTAAAATGTTGGAAAGTTCACCAAAGATGAAGGGAGTCACCACAATTGTTATACTAAATTCCCGCCACCAATGGCCAAGCGGTTAGTGCCCCGCCCATAGAGGTCTAACTTAGAAAATGGAATTAATGGAAAACCACTCGATAGAATTTTGTAAGATTTTAAATATATTGAGATGCTGACCAATAAAATGTGTCCTTAAGAGATGGTATCATGCATCGAAAAACCGCGATAGTGGGTACCACATTTGACATCACCCATTATCGAGTCCATATAGGCCATAAACTAAAGATAAAAATAGACCGAATGGCGTTTTCAGTTTTACCAACGAAGCCTCGGTTCGCGGTTTATAGGCGTTTTTGTACTAGCAATTGCCTTAAAGCAATATTGGCCATTTAGGTAAAACCAGCTTCACCAAAATTATGGAATTAATCTTATGAGTAAATTGCTTCATTATCAGCAGAAAAACAGGTAATTTCATTTGAATACTTCAGTTGAAGGCATCTTAGCGTATCGCGGTTTGTTCACCTTAGACATTTTTCGACAGAATTTTGCTTTTTGTTAGTGGATTTGACGAATTTAAATCAAAGGATTAATTTCATAGTTTTGGAGAAGCTCCTGATACCCAAATGGTCAATGTTGCACAAAGGCAATTGCTTGTACAAAGATACCCATAGCCCGCGAACTAAGGCTTCGATGGTGTATTTGAAAACGCAGTTTGGTCTATTTTTACGTCTGGCTTATAGTCCATATGGAGTGGTTCGTGGGTGAATATAAAACTGGTACTCCGATTCTTAGGGACATGCAATACCCCATTATAACATCATAAAAGACCATTTTAATAAAAATCTACCCTGCGCTTTTAAAGATATTCAAGAATTAAGGTTTAACTCCTTCTGGAGGTACCCTAACCAATTGCCCGATTGAAGTGAATTTTATGTATTGCGTTCCCAATGACCCTGTCCACATTTGCTAAATTTTCCAGATTTTTATCACAAGCCCTTAAAATCTAAGATAAAATTGTTGTCGTTGTGTGTTGCAAGAACAAGTTACTCATAAAACGCGAACCGAGGCGTTATTTAAAAAACTGGGTATGAGGTGATGCTTACAAAGGGTCCTTTTTATCAAAATTTAAGGGTCCCATGCCGGGGTTTTTTTAGTGTTGTACTGTGATATCTTTTAAAAACTTTATTAATATAAATTATTTCATATAAATAGAAATTATTATAAACTTCGGCTGAGCCTAAGCTAGCTTTCTTCTTTTTTTTCAATATACGCTTTGGAAGGGTATAGAATAAGTTTCAGAATCTGAAATTCAGATACAAACTTTTAAGGGATGGAGTTTTCTGAATACGAATGCAAGGCTTATGTAAAATCTTAAGTTTCTAAGTAAAGCGTTTTGGGCAGTCGGATATAGACATATTTACAGATTGATTTCTGAGGTGTCCACACACACACACAGCACACAAAAATACCCGGTCTTTATCCAAGTCTTTCTTATGATAAATAGGGGTCTGGGGATGCCATAAGCATGCAATGTATTAAGTGTGAGAACTTTACTGATAAGAAAACTCCGAACGTCGTCCGTTCTCATTAAGCAATTATAATTCTAACTCCCGTCCACCAAACCAACAAAAGAATGTAAGTCAGGACACCGCATTTATTTCAAACTGAGAAGACGTTGTCGAATTAGGGTCTTCTATAAGCACTCGAGAACAATTTAATCCCTATACAGGATAATTTTAAGCTTGTTCGGGATTGTGATTGAGCTCGATATGTAATATTGATTTATATTTGTATATATTTAATACAGTTGACCAATTTAGCTAAAAAAAATATATTCATTTTTTAAAAATGTAATTTATTTGGCGACCTTTCTAATGTTTAATTAGTGTGAGTTGGCTGGCTCTAGGTCCGAAAAAGTTGCGTTTGTTCAGCAGCTTTTAGCAGTTCCCAACTGATCTAAGCAATGATTGTATGGAGAGGCAGTTGGCAATCATGCTTTCTTCAGCAAAAAGCCTTCTGAAGAGTCGTTAGGGATAACGATGAAACAGTTCTGTAAAGGCAACCAGCTCTTTTTTGGTGGTACAATGCATAAGTTGTTTACAAGTTGTGAACAAACGCAACTTTTTCGGACCTAGAGCCAGCCAACTCACACTAATTAAAAATATTGTTAATCCTAATCCTGCCTCCGTCCGATTTAGGAGAACATTTTTAAGATGTGCTCCGACTCACATCAGGTGGGCGGAGGCAAAGATTTACAATCACTGGGAAGATAAGTATGTCAAAAAATTAGAAACATTTTCCAACATCGAACCCTCAAAATTTAACAAATGGTATAAATCGTTATACAACTTGCATATAATTCGAAACGGGTCGTGATATTCGAAATTAGATCTCATTATATTATATATTAGAAAATTGGTCGGAACTGTCGTGTAGATCTAGCTGGGATTGAAAAATTAATATAACTTAAAAAAAACAAGAATCAATATGGCCATTTATTAGTTTATGAAGGAACATAACTCCATGACAGATTCTACGATCTTCCAGAGACGGTAGGCTTAATAGACGAAGTCTGTCCAAATACGTAGGCAGGCGACGGTGTTGTTCCCAGTTTAGTCCACATAAGGCGAACAGGAGAAATTGATTCTGCACCGACTCAATAAGTAAGGCCCTGGTATGTTGCATACTGTGGTGACCATACGCATGAGCATCGATCCCAGGAAAGATACCTCTCTTCTTTCTTTCATCTGCCATATTTCATAAGACATTCTTATACACTTCAAGACCCACACCATTTTTGGTTTATTTAAAACTTCTGAGAAACAAAGAATATTCGATTTTTTTAGGCTCAACTGGGATTCGAACCCACGACCATGCGCACTGAACACAAATGGAATGGCATCTCATCGCTCACGACCATCGGCCATCGTTTGTTGCCGCATGTCAAAAATGCTACATAATTTTGGTCGCTCTCTTATTTATGAATATGTGATCTCGAAGGGGATTGAAGTAAGCACATTTGGTATGAAAGCTTAAATTGTGTAGTATATCCTGTAAGTAGAGGCAAAGACCTTATTATTTCCCATCTCAATAAAAGCGTTTGACGATAGGTTTAGGAGAAAGTTTGTGGATTTGTAAATACATAAGGCCTTAGATAAGATCTTTATTTTGCGAAATATGTTATTAAGTTTTTATCTGACATTTGATAGTTTGGTTATATGTCCTTAAGCAATTCCTATGGAGACACGAATGTTAATCCTCTTGAACTAGGGAGAGAATATCCAATGTATTTTCAAGAATTGTGGCATATATTTCATTAGTGGACTCAGGCTATAAATTTATATTTGATAGTTAAATCGGTATTTTTGGATCTAAGAAACAACCTTTTTTTTGGTTAGAAAATAATGAAAATGTTGTGAGCCTTATTTTGGTAAAATGGTATCCAATTTATTGACCCCCTTTATCAAGGAGTTTATAAGTAGCTGCCATATATTTAAGTGGCTTTTCTTTATATCAATACAATTTGGGAAATAGCTTAACATGAGGATGAAAAACAGATATGTTAACATCGCTTTCCTTCTGAGCCCAGATTGCAATAAGAATATATTCGAAATTATTTTTGCATTTACCAAATTATATGCCATTTATCATTGTATTTTGAACAGAGCTCGCAGCCCAGATTTTGCTTAAGAATTGAAAAATTTTGTTAGTAATTATAGAGAACATTTGACATACTACAACTCTACTTTCCATACATCATTGATCAAAGTAAACTCCACAAGTTGTTAACCTTAGACAACCCAACCTGTTGCTTATGTGGTCATCCAATTTTTCGCCTGCCCTTGCATTAAATGGCTTTTGGGAAAGCTTTTTACCCTCAAACACTTTCGCTATATAAAATTATAGCATATCCTGTGCACAAACCCAGCCACAAAAAGTATCCTTTTCACTGACCATAAAAACCCCCAAGGAAACTTGAGTGTATTTTTTTACACTCAAAGACAAGCTCTTAAATTTCGACCCCCCCATGCAAAAAAGAGAACAACTTTCGTTCTCTTCGTCGCGCGCTCTCTTTTAGTTGGGGGCGTGTTTGTTTTCATATTTTTTCCATTCGCTTTTTGTCGTTTTCTCCTTCGCGACTTGCCTTTTAAGTGTTATTGCATGATTTTATGAAAATTGATTTGGAGCACGCCCATTTTGTAATTTGTATTTTTTCCTTAATGGTGGACAAGTGCAGTTGGGTCAGGATGCCTACACAAGCTGCTTATTTAGCATAATAACATTATCTTCACTCACCCGAAATGTATGCTCGACTGGACAGTCCAAATTCAGGCCATAATCCTCAACCACAGCGACTCCCAGCGAAGATGCCTCACCAAAGACCTGCTCGATTTTGATCGGTGGACTGGGCAGCAGGGTAGCCGGTGCCTTGGCGTGTATTAATGTTGTCGTCTCGTTGCTCTGAACTCCGTGCGTTGCAGGTGTGCAGGGTGTGGGCGTGGCCGAGACCGGGGCATGTCCATCATGGTATGGTGTCACAACAAACGAGGGATACGAACGAAACTGTGGGTAATCACTGGGATGGGTGTGTGTGTGTGGATGATGAGCCAACTGTGGTCCTTTGTACCAGGTACCATGCATAATCATTTAAACTTGTCCGATCAACGGAGTTTTTCACGAAGCTCTTAATGTGATTTTGTCGATTGATTGATGTATATTTTTTTTTAAATTGTTCTATTTATAATTATTCTTGGACTGAAAGTTAAATGGTGGCTCAGTTAATTGAAATGAAATGCAAGTTGTCAAGTAAGAATTAGTTACAATCACGGCTGCGAATCACTAAACTACAAAAGAAGTTGCATTTTGGAGGCTTGAACCGGTGATAAGCATGAGATTGAAATCCAGGTTTTGGTCAGAACCTGGGATTTATTGGATCAGTTAAGCATTTTTGATACTATTTTCGGTGATTAACAGATTCTAGGTACATCTAAAAAATTTGTTTGGCCGCTTAAACACAAAATATGCTGAGTTTTAAGTTTATTGACCTTTACGGTTTTTTGCAACGATCTAGTTTGATGTTCTGAACTACATTAATTTTAGGTTATTTTTGAACCGTACTTTTTCCAAAAAGAATGGAGTTATTTTTATCATTGCTCCGGCTTAAAGGACCCTAAAATCCTGAACCAAATTCTTTCCTTTCTAAACTTTTCTATGACCTAAACGTGCGCCTTAACAAAGCCTTTTTCATCCAACAAGGAAATATTTCCGACCATATAAAGTGTATATATGTATATAGGAATGAGGCCGACGGCATCTCAGCTCTCCCGACTATTAAGCTCACTCGAGAGACAGCGACAAAATCATAGTTAAGAATGAAGCCAAAAGCTCTAAGACACTGAGCCAACAACAAGTACTGAAACCAAGTGGGAAGACTATTTACTTAGAACGTCGAGGTCGTGGCTTAACATCCCCGTCGAAGCGTATTTATACCCGTTATTCGTAGAGCAAAAAGTTTATACTATAGCAGACAGAAAGAAGCATTTCCGACCATATAAATTATATTTATTCTTGATCAGCAGCAACAGCCGAGTCGACCTAGATCTCAGAGACTAGAAAAGCTAGAGCTACCAAATCTAATATCTAAATTCCTACACCAAGAAAAATTTATATTTTTCAAATCAATTTGGCTCCGATATCAAAATATATCCAATTGATATGTTGAAAATTTCAAATCGATATTTTTTTACATATTAGTAGATTTTAAATATCATTCTGATACTATTCAATATCCATTTAAGTAAATGATATTAGTTTGGATCAGAATGATATTATTTTCTTGCCAAATGATATGAAAAAAGATAATTTTAATAAAAAATTTTTTCATAATTTTGGGCTGTCTCCCTCAGAATCACTGTAATTTAACAATTTAACATTTCTTTCCATGACGGGTGTATCAAAGTAAGGCAGAGCCGAAAAACTTCTATTTGGGTAAAAGCTTCGATTTAAAAGTACTCAGTTCCTTAATATTTATACCTATAAAATATCCCTATTTGTTAGTAGTTTTTGTAAAAGGATGATTAAGCAATGGCCCATTTTCATTAGTTTAAAATAGGGTCTATAATCGACAGTATCAAATACCAATCGATCGCAGTATCAAAAATCTGAGAAAAGTAGGCTAATTTTGATCGAATTTTCTGAATGAAATTTAACAAATTAAAAAAGATATTAACAAAAGCTCAAAACCAATAGTTGGGTTTAATTGTTACGCGAAAAAAACCTCAAGCTGTCCGACTGGTTTCGTGCTTTTGCAGCCTAAGTACTAAATAACCGATGTTGAAGACTCGTTTCGAACCAGTTTAAATGATAGTTTCGAACTATTTGATGGTGAATTGTGATTGCACTAGGCAACAAGGTCCAGTATATTGAAGCATTGGTGGTGGTTCTAGATGATTTTCGTGTGCTGAACACGAATCTGTTTTCAGAAATGGTCCATCACGTCGAGACTTTTAGTTATTACCGCTTAAAGTTGAAAAAATGCCTACTTTGACTCTTTCCAGACGCGTTTTGTGGGGAACCTATACTTTTGTTTTGACTTTCTTTGATATTATCGGAAGGTACTACTCCTTAACTTTGAAAAAAACTATCCCAAACAATTGTACGATTTTTTCCTATGAAGATATACCACATTTAGTACTTTTATCAACATTCACAATACGGCCAATATATTGTTGCTGCCCCAATGTATGCAATGGGTTTGGTTGAAAATTTGTATTGAAATTCTATACAAATTAATAGCCGGTTGTACAGTTTCTGTAAGGCAGTGAGTATATTGAATATTTTACGAAAATATACAGGAAAAATAACTTCAAAAAATATTAGATATCCGATATATCGCCTCAAAAAAATATTCGATAATTATATATGGACTTTTTAAACAAAAATATTCATATCTATATTATTTCCGGCATTCCTTTAGAAACATAACTTGACATGGAGACGGCAAAAATATGCTTTGGTTGATTATCAAAAAGGGCATTAAAACATTCAAAATCAGGGGTGTTCTGGAAATCTCTAGAGAATTTCATGTAAACGATGTCAACCATAACTTCGATGACTTTATATGTGAATTGACCAGAAAAAGATAGGTTGCTTTATTACAACGAAGCAAAGACGTTCAATTGAAATATACGGGGGTGACACAGAAATCACTAGAGATTTTGGTATAAACGTTTGCATTTCCACTTTCAATTGTACAACTTTTTATGTAAAGTGAAAAACATATCTTCGGTTGCTAGATAAGATGGTGAATTTGAGAGATTTGGAACCAACTTCTCAAATCTGCTTAGATTTGAACAGTCGGTTTCAATTCGTTATACTTTCGACATCTGATCTAGTAACCGAGCTGCTTTGTGTCACTTCACATATAAATTCAAGCAGTTTCAATTTGAAATACAAGCGTTTATACGAAAATCACTAGTGATTTCAAAAACAGTCGCTCTCAAATCGCTGAGCATTTGCCATCTGATCTAGTAACCGAGAATATTTGAGTCACCACATATAAAGGAATCACACCCGAATATAAATGAAATAAAATACATTTCTTTTGTTACACTCATACAAATTCATTTAATCTATACTGTTTAGTGCTTTGGAGCTCCTACCTATAGATTTTGAACGCACTCAGAAAGTAATATTTAAACATAGAGGAAAGCCAACTTCGGCTCAGCCGCAGTTTATATTACCTTGCTATATATTCATCCAATTTTGATCAAACTCGCCAAAATTGTGCTGAAGCAGATAATATTCACAACTGGAAAGTATAAAGACGCTGCCATTGAAAACAAAATAGGTTTTTCTCACTAGAACTACTTTTTCGACCGATTGTTGCTATGTCAGCTATATTCTATAGTTATCCGATTTGGATCAAAATTGCAGAATTGTGTGGTAGCATATAATTGATCAATAGCAAGTTTGGAGGCGATAGCATTGAAAACAAAAAAGTTTTTCCTACTAAGACTTTTATTAGACATATCGTTTGTATGGCAGCTATACTTAATAGTTTTTCAATTTTCATAAAACTTGGTGGAATTATGTGAAAGCATAGAAAACTGATAAATACGAGGTTTGGGGGCGTTTGCATTGAAAACAAAAGAGGATTTCTGACTAAAACTAGTTTTTCGACCGGACGTTTCTATCGCAGCTATATGCTATTGTCGTCAGATTTTTGTCAAACTTATCAACAATATGTGGAAGTATATAATATTGATCAATATCAAGGTTCGAAGCGACAGAAAAGTTTTTCTAACAAAGACTTTTTTCAGACCAATCTATTCTATGGCAGCTATGCTATATAGTTGTCCGATTTTTATCAAGCTTGGTTTAATAATGAAAAAGCACAAAAAACCTTTAAATACGAGGTTCGGGGACGTTTGCGTTGAAAACAAAAGAGGATTTCGGACTAAAACTAGTTTTTCGACCGATAGTTTCTATCGCAGTTATATGCTTAAGTAATCCGATCCATCAACTTACGGCAAATGTGTAGCTTATTTGTACCCAAACGCAAAGTTTGAAGTAGGAGCTTTAAAACTGAAGGGGAAGATAGCATGGAAACAGACGGACGAACAGACGGACATGGCTATATCAACTCAGCGTGTCATGCTGATCATGAATATATATACTTTATGTGGTCGGAGATGCTTCCTTCTGTGCGTTACAAACATCTGGACAAGGTTATTAAATTAGTCAAATGACACCTTAATTATCTCAAAGATCTGCTAAAGTATCGAAAATATCTGCTTTTTTACAACTAAATTTAAATATCGAAATGATACTTTTTCAATATCGATAAAAATATTAATATGGATAATTTTTAAATATCCGGCAACCCTAGTACAGAGAACAAGTCAGAAAGTCGGTAACGCCCGACTGTAATATTTATACTCTGTACCTGCAGTAGCAGCTGAAAGAACCGCTGCTACTGCGCTGCGGTAGCTAACTTTCTTTTGGTCACACCTTGAGTATCGTTTAACCGATATTTATTTATATGCCGCCGACAACAGCTCAGTTGGTTAAGGTGTATGGTACTAGGTTTGACACTTAGTGGCACCAGTCGGTCTGGGTTCGAATCCCGGGTAAGGCATGGTCTTCTTCATGGCTTCTTCACCCCCCCAAAAAAAAAAACAACTAAAATTTGAGCAAATCGATAACTAATTCTGATTACTAAATATCTCTAAAATGTACGATTTACCTACCTACAAAACTCAGGAAGATTTGAAGTTTTTTTTTCCAAATTGCGGGTCGGGAAGGGGCGTGACAGAAATTGAAAATAAACTGGATCTGCCTGCAAATATTTATAAGAAGTTTATGTCCCATACACGTCAAGCCTCGATCTCTAACCAGCTCCGAGATTTGTTTGTTCATACGGACAGACAGACATGACTATATTGACTTGGCTGTTGATGCTTGAATATATATTCTTTATAGGGTCGGAAATGATTCTTTCTCCCTGTTACATACATTTGAACAAACTTAATATACTCTGCGTACCTTTGGTACAGAATATAATAATTAGTCTGGGACGAAATTTGATTACATTTTCCATTTCTCGTTCCAACTGATCGTTCCAATAGTACACATTTGAAATATATATGTCAAACTTGAGGTAAAACTAGAATCGTTTAAATTCAGACTATTTTCTCACTTTGATCTGATTGTTCTATGGCCGCCAAAATTTAATAGCTTTTTTGTTACGGAAACGATTTCTTCTGCCTGTTACAAACATTTGTACGAATTTGTCTGCAAACCGGTTATGAATCAAACAGGGGTGAACCCGAAATTCCTACCTTTTTACAACTGTGAACCATATCATAAACCAAACTAAAAATTAGATAATTGCTTAACTCAAGTTTCGGTTCTTTTGCTCTCTGATCAATATTGAGCGACAAGAGCAGGAAATCGTCTGAAAGAAATACAGTAAGTAAAAAGTAGACGAATAATTTAAGTTCGAACGCTTTGGAAAAATCTTTTCATTCTTGTATAGCCAAAAAATTTGTTTGAGAAATCGAGCTAAGTTCGTTCTTAACTTAGTTTTTATGGGCGATGGATGTGAGAATAAGCAACTGAATCAAAAAAACTCGTTCTTCGATTAAGAATATTCACTCTTACCTTTATTATATACTTGAATCAAGAAATTCGTTCTTCGATCAATAATTTGTATTCTTACAGTACTTCTAATATCGAACACTCTTGATAAAATATCGAACACTCTTGATCCAAGTAGGAAATTCTCTATTTTTCTCTGATTGAAATGGATTTTTATTAAAAATTCTAGAAAGAAGGTTAAAATAAGCAACCCCCTAATAACCTTTATTTCTAATATACTTGATTTAACGCTGAGAAGATGAAAGTTATATATATATATAAAGTGTTTCATATAATAAGGCAATTATTGACATCATTGGAGCCTTTGATGACATTTATATAGAACCGACT
Organism: Lordiphosa magnipectinata; assembly: GCA_037044535.1. NCBI lineage: Eukaryota > Metazoa > Arthropoda > Insecta > Diptera > Drosophilidae > Lordiphosa > Lordiphosa magnipectinata. Next base: position 178,273 of record JBAMBO010002147.1, on the reverse strand, counting down.
AAATCAAACCTTTTAAAGATCTTAACTGTCTTATCAATATTATCATCTGAAGCCTCACTTGATAGAGCTTTGAAATTTGTTTTGTCTGCTCAATAGTAGAGATATTTTGAATATTAAGCACAAAAATTTAATAACTAACGAACCGAGATTCGAACCAAAACCTTATCCCCAAAACCTCGAACCTAACATTTGGAAACATTAACCATTGAAATTGCGTTTGCAGCGCTTGTTTCAGTCTTAGGCTGCCTTCACACTGATATCATGTACATGATACACGAGACATGATAACCTAGTAGGCCTGCATTTTAGCCAGATTCTAAAATGGAATTGACAAACTATTCACATTTAGAACATAGCAACAAGCAAAACTAGTAGATTATCATGTTTCAAGTAACATGCTCATGATCTCAGTGTGAAGGCAGCCTTCGAGGGACTTAAGTTCTTACATTTGGAAATGTATTTTGAGACCGTTTGTAATTGATTCTTCAAGCAAGAATATCTGATATGTTCCATTGGATGATTTTGGTATTCATTTGGATTTGCATAGTTTAAATATCGTAGAAAGAATATTAATAACCTCCATTTAGTAATAAATTGATCTTAGATTTTCATCCAATGCAGCTGAAAACTGTCCAAAGTATATGAAAAATTGATATTATAAAATAAAAACAAAGAATATTATAAATCTATACATTCCAAATAGATCTGGTGAGGCCTGAGTGCAGATTACTTGTTTTTTTCAACTCTTTTTCGACTAATTTTTGCTATAGAAGCTGATGAAGTACAAAGTTTTAGCTTGATCCGTTTAAGACTGATAGACTACACAGGCAAACAGATGACTCAGATCATCATTTTAAGCATACAAATATATCTTCTGGGCAAATCGAAGATATTCAGTCGCACAAATAATATCCTAACGCCACATTTATGTAATTGATCTTTACATTTTGTTGCAAGTCTGTTATGATCATTTTGTGAGCCACCATTTGACTTTCCCCTTTGCTTTTTTTCCAATTACCACAAAAATCTCGCATTCAATTGCACTTTCGGCATTCACATTATTCGTACGTAATCCTTTTCCGGATTCAAATTGATGCACAAAATTTCACACTTGATGACCAACTTATGAGGGGCTTTTTTCAATTAAATTTTTTTCTTTCGATTGTGATGACAATTTTTGCACTTCACTCGATGGCGATGGCGATCGCGATTTTTAATTGTGATACACAGAAAACGCAGCTGCACTTGCGGAATGATGAAAATGCATTTGCACTTTGCGACAGAATTCTTCACGGGAGCACCACGGGACCTGCGGCGCAAAAAAACTCGACCAGAGTGCACTTGGCTGTAACGCGCGCGCGAAAGTGGCTAAAGTGGACAGTGGCCAGCACTTTGGGCCTGGGCCTGGGCCAGGGCTTGGGCCTGGCTGGGCTTAATTTGGCTTTCAGCTTTTGGGAGCAGCACAAAAAAGTTGCTGCCAGCTCGCAAGAATTCCGAACTCGAATGCTGAGTGCGGCTACGAAAAAAACATTCAAATGCCTCGCACGACTCGCCGCCAAATCGCAGCCACGACGACGACGACGACGCCAGCATTGGAGTGTACGGCTCTCTCGCTCTCGCCCAGTCAGGCCTCAATACACTTGATAGGGAGGAAGTGGGGGACCTTAGCTTTGGGGCAGACGGCAGCGCATGCGCAACAGCAAAAAACCTGCTCTCTCTCTTATTCTGTCTTTCTCACTCTCTGTCGAGTGGTTATAAAAAAAATTGTTTGTGGTTTTTCGTTCATTTTATTTTGTTTGTATTTTTTTTTTTTTCTTTTTTTGTGAGCTCTTGAGCTGCTTTGATTTGATTTTGCTTTTCTCTTGACTTTGAGCATGAATGAGCCATGTTGTATGGAGGTTTTTATGGCTAAAAGCATTTATGGTTAGCCAAGTGTGGGCGTTAAATGAGTAAAAATGAAAGTTCAAGTGGCACTCATTAAGATAAAAAATCTAAAGAAAATAACAAAATTAATGTTGTGTCTTTTGCGCTGTTTTTTTACGCCTTTCGTTCTCTTCAACATCTAAACCAGGAAAAAATAGAAAAATGTGCTTGTGATGGTGAGCACGAAAGACTTCAACTTACTGTACTCACCTCCTCACACAGTCATAAGTTCGGCTCGCGTCTGTGTGAAAGGGTTGATTTTTAGTCTATTTGGTTTTTCAGTGTACATTTTTCGACACCTCACGCGTGATGCGTAACATGTGGCAACGCCAAAAAAGCTCAGTAAGGTTTGCCATATCTAAATGAATGGACTAACATAGGAACAGCGCTTGTAACTCCTTGAACTTTATAATCAAAATTAATTTTTTTTTTTTTAATTTTCAATAGATAGATATATAACCTGGAGTTTTAGTTTTGTTTAGTTTGCCCTAGACATTTCATTCCGATGAACCAAATTTCAAAAATTAAACATTTTCTTTCCATTTAAAAAGTATCTAAAATAAAATGGCAGCGCCTAATTCAGGAGGTGCTGAACAGTTGCCTGAAGAAAATCCGGAGAAACAGACAGCCAAGGAAGATAAAACAGATGAAAGAGGATCTTCTCCAAATGCTGTTCAACCCACAAAATATCAGCCTGAAAATGATAAAGATGAGCACTCCACCTTCAATTTTCTTAGCCAGTTAAGCCGTGCTATTATTCTATTCTGTGTGGGCAGTCAAATAGCATGTGAACTCACAGGATGTGTGCTGATTCCGTGCCTGGAGATAATGCACTAAACGCAAGAATGGGAAAATCTACAAGCCAATCAGTTTTGATAATTTTTTTTTTTTTAATAGATTTGATCAAATAATTCTTTATAATGTATAAATTGAAAGGTTAATTACTTATTAATTCTGTATTGATAATTAAATTAATAAGTAAGTAACCAGTTGATCAAATGCTAAACCTGTTTGAATTTCTTTTATACAGTTTTGTTACGAACCCGACGGTCGTTCGGTCTTTTATACTTTAACTTGTCTGGAATATGAACTCACGGACTACTTTACCTTAGCGCACACGACTATCAAGCACTCGCGAGTGAGAGAGAGAGCGACCAAATCGCAAGCACTCAGCACTTAAGCACTCAGCAAGCAGCTGTGGTTCAGTGGCTAGACTGTTGTCTAAGAACGTTGAACGGCCAACCAAAAATTTATAATTCGTGTGTTCTCTTCGCTTTAGTCCCAAATCTGTTTATAATTTTAGAACGTCATATTTTTTCATATTAAACTCCAAGAGTAGAATGCTGTATGATGACAGATATATTGAGAAAATAGACAACAATTGCAAAAAATAAAAAAAATCTGGAAAACCTTGAAACCCGTCTGCAATCCAATAGATTGCTGTTCTTTAAGAGCAAGTTGGAAAATCTTTACAATACAAGAACGAATTCCGAATACAATTTTCAAAATAACTGATCGATGATCGGTTCTGCTTTTTCAAAGAGACAAAGGTTCGGCTTAATAGCAAAAATAAGCGTTTTGGTTCAGAGCTGGTTTGCATCCTTGAATTGTAAGTACTGTACCGGTAAGACCACTATTGCAAAACTAGGTAAAGATTTTTAGAAATGGAAGCCGTGGAAGATCGGAAATAGTCTTTTTGCGTTAGGCCTTCAAATAATTCGATAAGGCTATGTTTATACTAGAGCCCTGCGCGAGTGCACTCTAAACAACAAATTATTCTCTCTAGTTCAAATGAATCGTGTGTTACAGACAACAGTATCAATGCTCACACTGTCAAAGCTATCATAATAAACAATCTAGTGTCTGATTGGGAGTTGATGGTCTACTTCGATTCGTTAACAAAGCACGTGTGAATGCTAGCATTAGCAAGGGAACTGACTGTGACTGTTAACACTGTTAACACTATCAACATTATTAACACCAGCAACCAGGGTGATAAATTCATAAGCGCAGTACTACCAGATCTCCATGGTAACAAAACCGCTAAGTGTTTAAGAAACTACATAATTAGTTTCCATTTAATGATTAGTCAGTCACTGAAAGTGGTTTGAAACATTCATTATAATCTTGACTATATTCTTTACCATTGGTCATCCATGGGATTTATCGCGGTTCAGTATTGTCAAAATCATGGTTATGTAGTTATGTGTCGGCGTTTGTAATCTGGAAAACAGTTTCTTAAGTATTTAGCAGTTTTATTAACATGGAGATCCCTGATCAGTGAACTGCGCTTATGCTTAGACCACTACTAATACACTGAAAAAAAAAATCCGGGATATCCGGGATCAATTCATGCCGAAATGGTAATAAAAATGGGTTGATCCTGGAATGGCATAAATCATTCCCGACAGGAACAATTTAAGTACGGATAATTTTTTAAATTTTGATCCCGGTTTTAGCCCTGCCGAACTTAAACTCATCCTCCTTTTTGAACATAACATAAGTCCCATAAGAGATAATATTATAGTTCGGTAGAGATAGATTTGTGCTCGATATCCGTACTCAAATTCGTTCCATACGAGATAGTATTCTAGTTCGGTAGAGATTGATTTTTTTTTTACTTATATATTTTCTGATATTTTCTTACAGGCAATATTGATATTGTTTTCGCATTTAATAAAATAAAATGTTTGTGTAATAAATATTAAATATATAAATATTTTCCGCTATAATACTCGTTCTCGCTTAGCCAGTTATCCACTTTTGATTGGGCAGATATAATTCATCTTCATTGGCAAGCTGCAAGTAGAAAAAAATTTAAGATTAAATTAATAAAAAATGCAGATAACTATAAATGTCTAGATAAATAGATTAGATAACTATAAATGTCTAGAAGTTCAGAACAATTTATCTACGAAATTGTGGGAGATATGGCTCATTTCAAATTTTAACATGCGGAATGGCCAATGTACTCACTTCAGTTTGTCTCCACAAGAACAGCTTCTGCCTAAAGTCCATACGGGGGCCTAAAGCAGGGATCGATTCTCGAAGGTCTTCCGCTGTAATGAGCTTTAAGTTCTCAAACTTAATACCCGCATCTGTAAATATTGAAAATAATGTTAGGGAACATTTAAACACTGGAATAAAGCCGAAGACGCTTACAGTATCTTACAGCTTATTTCCACAATTTCTTTTAATAAGTTCTTAAACTTTTTTTGTAGTGTCCCTGAAGATGGTTGCCGAGGAGCAACCGAAATATATTGGAAAACATCATACATTTTTGTGTGTTTCACTTGACCTAGAGCCGACAATACCCAAAATTCCTTTTTTAAACTATTTACTCAAATAAACTGTGATACACTGTATGTGGATACATAGAGTATGTCAAAAGTGTTTTGGCACAGAAAAAATATTAAAATTTTTCACTTATTTTGCAAAAAAAGGGCTTTTTATAAACGGTTAAATTTTGTTCTTATTTTGTTTTACCATTTATAGAAAGACCCTTTTTTGCAAAATTAGTGAAAAATGTTAATAGTTTTTCTGTGTCAAAATACTTTCCTGAAATACTGTATGTAAATGCACGCACAGTCACCAGCGAGAAAAAATTTGAGTAAAGCGCGCATTTTTCATACACACACATGCATACATACATATGTGAATTTAAGGTAGGCAAAGCATTGCTTCGACACAGGGTTTTACATATGTATGTGCATATGTATGTCTTCACACATAAGCCGCAAATTAGAAGAGCGCATTAAACACCAAACTAACGTTTGCATGTACACACAGTAACAAAACAGAAAAAATTTGAGTAATGCGCATTCTTATCCGCTATCATATACACACTTTCATACAAACAAACACACATACACCGCCGCAGCGATTGCAATACTTTACACAATACACTTTACACTCACCTGACAAATTCTCCACAACATGGTGCAGGTTTTTGCTTTCGCACCATAGTTTTAATGGTTCATCGGCCATTTCACTGTTTCTTTTTTTTAAGTTTTTCCAATTTAACCTTTTTCACTTTCACTTCACACTTTTGTTACTTGAACTGCGTCGAGCAAGCGTCACACAAAGAATGCAGGCAAGCCGAAAAGCGGTCTATGCTGCAAAAAGGAGATCGAACATCGACGAGAGAAGCAAATAGAGGAAATTCGCTTTAGCTCTCAGTTTGTCCGCTCTCTCACTCTCTCAATTGGTTGTTACGTACGAATCGTACAAAAAACAATCCTCGGAAAACAATTTCGGAATGATACATGCCCACTCGTACTTAAAAATTTAGTCCTACTGTCGGGATCAAATCACACTTTTTAGGCTTAAAAAATTCGCGGCATTTTTTTTCTGTGTACTTGTTATTATACCCGTTACTCGTAGAGTAAAAGGGTATACTAAAGTCGTGCAAATGTATGTAACAGCCAGAAGGAATCATTTCCGACCATATAAAGTATATATATTCTTGGTCAGCATCAACAGCCGATTCGATATAGCCATGTCCGTCTGTCCGTCTGTCCGTCTGTCCGTCCGTCCGTCCGTCCGTCTGTCTGTATGAACACCTAGATCTCAGAGACTAGAAGAGCTAGAGCAACCAAATTTGAAATGTAGACTCCTATTGTCTGCACGCAGATCAAGTTTATTTTCAATTTTTGCCACGCCCCCTCACGCCCCCGCAATTTAGAAAACGTAATATCTCCTACAGTTTTGATGATAGATGGTTCGTACTTTCTAGAGATATCTAGTACTCAAAATTGTTTATTGATTTGCTGAAGGAATGATAAAGATCGGATGAACGATACTCAAGTTATGAGCAAAAAACGGTCAGTTAACACCCACCACCCACCCCACCCATAACCTAAGCATTGCGTTCAGCAGCAATCTTAGTGAGAGAGAGAGAGAGAGAGAGAGAGAGAGAGAGAGAGAGAGAGAGACTTGGAGAGCGCACTGCGTTGTGCGTTGTGTGTTATGTGTTACCTGGCCGTTTGACTCGTGACCAAATTCGAGCTGCGACATTAAGGGTGCAGAGTATGTTATAGTCGGGCTTGATGACGTTTTCAAAAGTTTTGTTGTCTGATCTGTTTATCGTGATGAATTTGGAGTCATTTATGTTGCATTTAGTAATTGACAAATGTCTATTAATATCTGGCGGATAATAGCGGATAATAAATAGCCGAGTTAAAAAATATTGCATACTTTTCGGCTGACCCACCTCAGGCATACAGGAAGGATAATAAACATTTGTTTCCATGAGTAACGGGTATATCGAAGTCGGTTAGAGCCGACTTTAACTTACGCTCTCGTTATTTCACCTATTGTTCCAGATGGTGGCCGCCTCTATGAAATATATTTATATATATTATTAATAAATATTTGTTCTTATTTATTATTTTCGCGTACATTAATAAATTTATTACACACATCACGAAAATTTTCCATCATTTTTTTTCACAAATAAGAAAATTAAGCAACCGTTATCCTCGAGTCTCACTGCACTTGTTGCACCGTCCACTTGTGCGTGCTGGCGCAGGTACTTTGTCATTGGTCTAACTCACTTCGAAGCGAGGCAGTACAAAAAAAATACTCTGGGAGCAATGAGAGCAAAGGCGTGCCCACCTCTGGTTTACTTACTTAAAAAATTATTTCCATATGTTACCACTCCAAGAAAACTCGATACCGAGCCGTCTACATCAAATGAATACGCAATGAAGTTTCAATACGCCCTGGTCTTTATTCTTAAAAATCCTAAATTATATTCAAACATCCGTTCTTATCTGCTACTGCGCTCAGCCGCTGCAGTTAATCTACGCAAGGGGTTCGGTTTCAAGTGTCTATTCTTAATTATGCACAGTCTTACATGTGGTTAGGATAGTTTTGTGTACGCTTATTTTGGTTTATTGTATTTTCTAGTTTGTATGCCTGTCAAGATTACCTCGAAAAAATGTTCGTGCAATGATAGTTTATGATTTTACACTTATTTGATCAAAAGTCGATCAACTGCCAACAACTCATTTAATTCTAAACGTTGTTCGCTCTAGGACGAATCTCGTTTAAAAACAATCAAAACAATTTATTAGCATAATATGACAATAGCCCGAGAGATTCTTGCCAAGAGGTCCTTAAAGAATTGAGAGAAATCAACCTCTTAAGAGGAATGATCATTGACCGATATAGCAGTGGCGTAGTGTGAAGTTCCGCCGCCCGGGGCGGAAGTCGAATTTGCCGCCTCCAACTTGTGTATCTATGATAAGTTGGGGGCGGAAACCCGTCGGTACCAGGAGTGAGTCGCTAGCGCCCCCTTTAGTATTTTAAACACAAAACGAAGAAGTGAAATCGGCATGATAATCAAAACTCATTATAAAACTTAGCGAACTTCGCGAATTGGTGTAAACTTCGATTTTTACCATCTATACCCGTGTTCATGATAATCTAAACTAATACTGTAAGCATTGTATTCATCATTGTACATATTAATTAAAAGAGTATCCATTAGTAATCATTGTAATCATCACTGTACGAATTAGTTATAGGAGTACCCACTATGAACACATATAAATAGTTGTAAGAATACAGTTAGGCTTTTGGTATTATGAAAGTAGTGAACTTTGGTCACACTGGATGGATGATGCAAGGAGGCGTTAGTAGAAGATGGACGCCGACACTATATAAGATTTAGAAACTTTCGAGTTTTTTTGAACCCTCCTATTTACCTTTCTTTAATTGCCAACTATTAAATCTTCACGATAATCTAGACCAGGAGTGGGCATGAAATTTGAGTTTGGGAGCGTCCAAACAACAACCACAGAAAAAACCTCCATTATCAGCGAGTCTTGATCGCACACAATGCAGCTGTTGCGCCGTCTGTGTGCGCGTCTTGTAGGCGCCGTGTTCCGATTCGCACTGACTTTGTTGTTGATCACAATTTGAAGCGAGTTAATTGCGACGCAGCTTATTATGGGACTGACTGGCGCCAATTAGCGAAAAAAAACCTGAGAGCAATGCAAGCAAGGGCTTGCCCACTGCTGATCTAGACTCATTATAAATTTTTTCAAATTTACGCAATATTTTTGTACCTTCACATCCTATTTATACGTCTACAATTGCCATCAAATTTTCTTAATAATATATACTCATAGGAAAAAATAGCAAATTTTGCGGTCTTTTAGAGCATTTCAATATATTTTAAAGATCAATCTGCAAAGGCTGAGACGAATCCAACAATTCAGAGATCATTAAAATCGGTCCAGCCATTTTGAGTAATCAATTGTGTAACTAACCCGACTTTGTTTTATTAAGATAGGGGCGGCAAATTCGTTCTCACTTCTACGAACAAAATATTAAGTATTTATCCATAGATTTTCCTCACCAATACCTCATCACCAATTCGTTCGAGTCCAGAAAAATAGCTGGGGAGAAGTAAGCAAACTTGCTCGTCATGACCATCAACTGCCAAAAACTGCAAAAAACTTCTGAGCGCTCAATGATATATTAGGACCATTGCTTAAGGCCTAAGAATCGAAGCAAGGAAAATAAGTTCCAGCGTCTGGTTTAAATACAATTTCTTGAATGGTTCGCGTGATGAACTGTCAGTCGTAGTGTAATAGAGGTCTAAACAGAACGCGCTTCCTAAGTTTACGAATATTAATGTATAAATAAGATTACACAAAAATATTAATTTAAGAGTATCATCAATACATTTTGTTTACAAATTTACCGCCCGGGGCGGACCGCCCCCACCGCTACGCCACTGCGCTATAGTGTAAGATTTCATGTTCCCAAGCTTGACAAGGTCAACGACTTTCAATACCAGAAGATGCTGTTGAAGTCATTTCAAATATCGTGTTAGAGGAGCCATCTTCTGATTAAAAAACCATCGGCAGTTTGAACGTACGACAAAATGTTGTTAGAAAGAGTCTGCTAAACCACTAAAATGGACCAATCTGAAACTTAAAGTATCCAAGATTCTAAATATTAGCAATTTTGAAGTTTTAAAAATGCAGTAAAAGGTGTTCTGAGTCATGGGCTATATTTAACCAGAAAGAAACCCAAACCTTACATCTTACCATCTAAACAGACGGTTCGAAGACGGAAGAGGGAACTGGAGATGGCATCTTCTCCGAAGAACTAGCAACACAGCTCTCACTCCGTTGGCCGAACTGGTGCAGCGTTTTTCAGGCAGAGTTCTATGCAATCTGGCAAGCGACCAAATTAATCTACACCCTGGACGAATCTCCAAGGAACATTTCAATTCTGGTAGACATTTAGCCTGCCATTAGGGCTCTGTCATTAAACGCCACAAAAAGGAGCCTAGTTCGTAGCAAGGTGACAGCCTTGAACCAAATCCAACAAGACTTTATCACTCTCATCTGGGTACCTGGCTACGCCAGCATACAAGGCAACAAGAGAGCGAACGAGTGCGCAAGAAACGGCTCAGCGCTGCCCACGACACAAGCGGGAACGGACATTCAATGACCCCTGCAGGACATCTTGACCTAAGTACATCGGAAATCCAGAACTAGGTAGGAACGACAATGGGACCTCGCACCTGGCTGTCGCATCTCCCGATCACTCTGGCCCAGATACTCACCTAAAAGAACTTAACAACTCCTTCACTTTGCCATCACATGGCCACCAGGATGCGCACCCCACCATGACTCCTATCGTAGTTGTGGAAATACGGAAGAGATAGAAAGCAGCCAACACCTTCTTTACGACTGCCCTGCACTTCGTAGGAAACGTACCCAGCAACTGGGAAAACCATTCTTTGAAGACCTGGGCAGTCTGGCAGATCTGCCTTTGAAGGACCTGGCTCTTTTTGTCGACTTCACAGCATGGTTTACATACACATATATTAACGACATGGTAATACATGCGTAGTACCTGACCGTCAGAACCCAACCAACCTTACCTATCACCAGATTTCCCTTCCCCCAATTAGGCATCACAAAGGGCCATAAGGCCCCTGGCTGAACTAACCTAACGACCTTACAGGCTCCAGAAGAACCCCAAAAAATGGATACATAGGCTACATGAGAATCCGAAAAGAAGTTTACATCTGCTGCTGAAAAGCATTAAGCTCCTGATATCAGCACACAGTTTTCAGAGGATTCCAAGGTCCATACCACACAGGTTTTAGAAAAAACAGAAGATTCAACAATACAGGCTACAGAGAACTCCAAAAAGTCCCAAGAACATCCCAACATCTCGTTCACTTAAGAAAGGGCTAAGAATGTTACGAAATCTGTTCACATGAAAACAAGAAACGAGGGAGCAAAACTGAAACCAGCAAGTAAACTAATCCCAATGTGTACTAAATGCTTTCAATAGACTTAGGGCCGATTTCACATCTTCTACATTGAGCTATCTGTCACATAAACTAACAAATAACAGAGTAAATTTTAATTTTATCTGACACATAGCAGCTATCTGGAAGAAAAGAAATCGGCCCTTAAAGTTAACCCAAGGTATTTGTAAGTTTATTGCCTTCCTCCAATCATTAAATACTCATAGTCATCTAGAATCTTCTAATTCTCAGGACCATAGACATGCTTGTATTTCATTCATAAAGCAAAAATCAAATCTACCAATGCATCCGTTGCCCATTAGCCCATTGACCAACATCGATATGTCGCACCACGCGTAGATAATGAGTTTTTAATACATGTAATATTCAAATTAAAAATTCACAGAAAAACTTGCAAAAGTTGATAGCAAAAAACGGAATAATTTTCCTCTTGATTCCATTTTTTCTACAGCTAATAATCGCACATATTCATTTCAAAGGCGCAAAAACAAAACAAAAAATCACTCATACGCAATGTAAACCAAGCTCAAGAGCAAACCGCTGCAAAAAGCGACAAATTCGCTCTTAAAAAATGCCACAAAAACGAGTCAAGTGAGAACGAGCAAGGTATAGAGAGCGACTGAGAGAGAGAGAGAGTGAGACACTTGAGCGAAGGCGGTGGAATTTTTATTGGATCACTTGGGTTTTATGTCTTTTTGTGCTGCTCGACTTTGGATTGGCATTTTTTCCAGCCCAGACATGTGTCATTGGCGGGTGGAGACTGGTTGGAGGAGATTTTCGGTGCCTTGTGACAACTGCAACTGCAATTCCCCGGGGAGAGCGCAGGCAAGTGGACAAAATTAAAATGCAACTGCTTTCTGCATAGCATTTTATGCAATTGCAAATGTTAGTTAATCAATGTAAGAGTTCCATCCCCCAGGGGGATTATTTCAAAAATGTTGTAATGTGTTTTAATTTATTTTTTCAGCAAAGGAAATTGCTTTATTTAGCGTTGAATTGATTTAGCTTTCCGCCGGCAAAGCTTGTACCATTAAAATTAATGTCCTTAAGTTGCTTATCAAGTAATTTGATTATTTCATTTAATCGTAGAGGGGCAAAAAAAAAAACAAACGCACACACACACACAATACACAGCAATTAGGTAATTTTTTATGACCTGTCATTTGTCTGGCGATTTTCTGTTTCATGCTCATTTTCATTTATTTGAGTGCAATGGAAATTGTTATCATTTGGGGGAAACTGTCATTGCACTTGTTTGCATTGTCATCAATGCAATTTTTTTATTCGATATTTGCATAAATGACAGCATTTCAAGCAGATGTACAACTGATAAGCCATGCAAGAGGTAAGTAAAATATGGAAAAATGTGATTCATTTGGGTACAAATTAATCTTAAGTAGAAAGTATTTGTCAGGAGAATAGACTCTCTCATCTATCTATGGAGTAGGGGAAGGATCAAGGTAAGATACTTAGTAAACATTACTCTTCTGGACCTAATGTAGAATTACTTGCTGCGTTTGATACACTTCCCTTCACTTTCGCAAAAGTTTTCCGATTTGAAACCGGGTTTTCAAACAAATTTGGTGTCGAAGTCCCAGAAACTTCACCAAAACTTAAAAGGGAGCATGGCTGTATATCACAGAATCATATAGACTAGGGGTGCCCACAGCCTATGCGTACGCAGCGCATTCCGCGCGTATAGGTGCTCACAAACTTAAGTATATTGCACCAAAAACGTTGCATGTTTTCTCTCTTCTCTTTCTCTCCTATGCCTCTGGCGAAATCAAACTAAACAACAAGTATGCTTGCGTTGTCTTTAGCGTAGATTTTGTTGTTGGCGACGAATTGTTTCGTGTGCATCAAACAACCACGAGCCCACAATAATCTGTTTTTGTCTTTCTATGGTTGTTTTTGCGTCAGAAGTATTTTCTTCACTTTTATTCGTGTCTATGCCGCCCTAAGCTGGCTCTGGGTACCTCTGATACAGACCCATTAGCGTGTCAAGCCCGATTGTAATATACTCTATACCTGCAGAAACAGAGCTGCTGCTTCGCTGCGGCTACGAACATTCTTTTGGTCATAACTGGAGTATCGTTCATCCAAGCTTTATCATTTCTTCGGCTGATCGATAAATAATGCTCAACTAAATATCTCTAGAAGGTAGGAACCAGCTATTTTGGCATTTTTCCCATATTGCGGGGGCGGGAGGGTGCGTGGCAAAAATTGAAAATAAACTTAATTTGCCTTCCAAATCAAATTCCTGTCAAATCTCTATCTCTTATCATCTCTGAGATCTGTTTGTTCATACGGACGGACAGACGGACATGGCTATATCGACTCAGCTGTTGATACTGATCGAGGGAAATCTGTTGCACCAGCTGCGCTGCTACTGCATTAGAGTCGGGCTTGAACTCCCGCAAGGTCTATGATGACGAGGGACATCCTGACGGGTTTGACAACCCTGCGTACCTCAGTCGGTACTCCCTGTACCAAACCTGTCGGGGTGAAAATGAGGAGAAGCCGACCGAGCCTTAATCAATACCACGGGATGAGCAGTAGGCTGCTTACATTGCGGTTGGCCCCCTAGTGGGAGATCGTGGTGGCTGTTTGTTGATACCCACATCGCGGGTAGAGTCTCTAAATGAGTCTCGACGTGGAGTTTTGTATCAAGGCAGACGTTTCAGATAAGCCTCGCCCCTCACCAAATCGGAATTAATACACCCGATCAGTGTCAAATTGGTACCTGGTGGACTTTGGTCTCCTGGGGGCACCAGTTTGGAGTCACCACCCAAACTCACTGTATCGTATGCACTTTCAAGTGCATATTGGGTGGCTTTAATCCTATCTATTGGAACATACACACGTTAAGTAAAACCTGACAGATCAGAATATTCTGTTGGGCTTGACCGACTGTCTAACTTGATTTTCACATAATCTAACGCGTTTTTAACATTTTGTCATATTTAAAAACTAGTATTTTAAGTTTTGGAACTTTGCTGAGTTACAGTTTGAAACCAACTAACAACTTCACAGTTTTTCTTTTAAAACTTTCAGGGTCGATTTCTCTTCTTCCAGATTGCTGCTATGTGTCAGATAGTTTACAATTTACTCTGCTATTTATAAGTTTATGTGACATATAGCTCTATGTAATAGATGAGAAATCGGCCCTTATACTACTAGTCACCTTCACCAGCTATTGGCTATTTTTTAGGAACAAAACATACTTAAAATTTTTGCCAATCCTGCTAGTTCAGTTGGGGTAAAGTAATGAAATTATCACGCCTGCTTCGCTTGGGAATTTTACAGTTTTTAAGTTTTCTAGTTTAAAGTAAAATTTAGATGGCGGAATTGCATAACATGCTGGATATTATAAAGCATGAACAAGGAAGACAAAGCTTTCATTAGTGAGAATACGCACTAGACACTTTCTTGTGGCCGCCCATCTGTCAGACTGGGTATCTCCAACGGAAACAACTAAGGATAATCGAATCCCTGGAACATTTCAAATGCAAATATCCGACCATCTCAAGTACTAGGCTGAGTTATCTCATGGAGCCTGTGCTGGCAATGCTGGAGAATGCCTCCAATAAAGACTTCCCAAATAGCGAATAGCCAACTTATAAATACTGCAGTCGTTTTTTAAAAACATTTTCCTTCTGCCACCATAGATTAGGACACATTTTTTAGCAAGTCAAACACGAAAATGAGAAAGAGAATCAATCTTAAGCCATGATTATTATTATTATAATTATTATTCATCCTAGTGCTACAAGTTTTGTTAACATATCTTACTGCACTAGTCACACAAATTATTTATCATTATTCTTTACATAGATTTATAATTAAAAATTTAAATATTAAATAGTATACATTTCAAAAACATGTTGGATTGTTATTTTTAGTACTTAATATATCTTAATTATATATTTATCTATTAGTTTTGTTTCTCTAAAGTTTAGACGGCCCTCTGAAGATGTGTTTTGAGGTCTTTACTAAATGTGTCTGCGCCACTGATAGTTTTAAGGTTGTGTGGTAATTGGTTCCAAAGGCGAACAGCGTATACAAAAAAGTGTTTGTCGGAACAAGCCAGTCTGTTTCTCACGCAGACAAGATTGCTGGTTCTTCTGGATGAGATAAAGCTTAACATGTTAAACAAGTAGTCTGGATTTTGTCTGTAGATTATTTTGTGAATGAATAAAAGGACTCTATAACTAATCAAAGCGTTAAGGCTGAGATCATATATTTTAACTGCAGAGCTTGTGACGTGATCCCTTCTTTGTAGCCCATAAATATATCTTGAAATACTATTAAAAGCTACATTTAATTTGTGTTGGCTACCAGCATCACAATTACCAAAAATTTCTGTACCGTACAGGAACAACGGAAGACTTCGCAATCAGCAGTCGTATGTTTATAGGTAAACAATTCTGGGTTAGCGATAGTTCCCTAAGCAATGCGTAAGTCTTCCCAACTGCCTTATTTATATGATCCTGCCAGGATAGAGTTTTGTTGAAAGTTATTCCAAGGTTCTCAGCCTTATTTACATACAGTATAGATGCTTCATTTATTTTTAATTTTGCAAAGTTTTCAGTACTTAAAATCTTTTTGTGTATGACAAGGCATTTCGATTTGATGGGGTTGACGCTAAGTCCATTTTTCTTGGCCCATTCACTTACATTAAACATATCATTGTTACACGCATTAATACACTGGTCAATTTGACTCAACGGACTACTAACATACATTTGGACATCATCTGCATATATATGGACTTCACACTTGGAGAACACACTGGGATGATCATTTACATACACTGTAAACAGAAGAGGCCCTAAAACTGATCCCTGTGGAACTCCACGTGTAATAGTAAGAAACTCTGACATGTTTGCATTTGATACGACTGCTTGATTTCTATAGTTTAGGTATGAATGCATTAGTTTTATAGCCGTTTCAGAGAAGTTGTATAGATTTCTTAACTTAGTAGTATTTCGTGATTTACGGTGTCAAATGCCTTACTGTAGTCAAGAAGTGTTAGTAAAGTTACGTCGCTTATATTATAATCTCTTTGCAAAAATGTATCAAAAGTCATGCCTTGCGTTGGCATTGGTTGGTTTTTGGATTCACTAAATTCTTCTTTCTGAAAAAACTTAAAGAAATTTCTTTTTTTATTTCGTCTGGGACTCAAATTCAGGACATTGAGGATTGAACACTAACGACATGGAGTCCAAACGTGGGCCGCCACGAACTATACGCGTGAAGCTGCGTCAAAAAGCCCGGTGTTGCTGCTGGTAAGCCTTGGAACGATGAGGTTGGGCGTTAGAATCCCCTGTTTTTTTTGTGTTTTTTATATACTCTGTACCAAATGTACACTCCCTAACTTCAAGACTCGTAACTCAAAAATTACGATTTTTGACTTAAAGATGCATAAATTGTGTTCAAAATTGTCATATTGATATCTTTTATACTTTCCATGAGAGATGGGAATATGTTGCTATTTCATTATACCTAGGTTTCACAATTGTTTTGGTATTGAGCACACTCGTTCTAGAGAACCATTGAACGCATCCACTCGAACTTGACCTCAGTTTGACAAGTGACATTAATGCTATACTTGGACTACAAACTGTGGTCCGTTCTCGAGGCTTTGGCGTGCTCTACTCGATACCCAAATATTGAGTCCCTTGTCCGAGCAGTGGACAATTTCTCAATGCATGAGGTGCGCACTGCGATCGATGAGTGGCCAGAGAGACTTTGGCCTTGCTGGAAGACACAAGGCGGCCATTTCGAATAAGTTGTTCTATGATTTGTAGCCATTGATGACCGAGTTTTGAAAAATATGCATTCGTTTTCATTCTATGACAAAAAAACTGTGTACCAAAACAATTGCGAGTACTAGGTACAGGTTCATTTTCCTGTTAATCTACACTGAGAAAAAAGATCCATCTAAAATCTAGATTGAAAATCTTGTTTTTAAGAACCTTGCAATCTTATAAAAACAAGATTGAAACACCTTCAAATGAGCTTAGAAATCTTAAAAAACAAGATTTAACATCTCGCAACTTATCAACCATCATACAGTTTTCTGTAAAGATTCAGTTGAAATTGTTTTTGATATATAATATATAGATTTATTGTGCTAAAATAAAAAAAAAAAATACAATTTTCGGTTGCAATGCAACCCATCCCTCCACGACCTCTTCGTTCAGTAACACATTGACACGGCCGATTTGTCGACTTTGCCGTAGCGGGTCAATTGTTAGGCGCAGCCAGTTATAGTATAAGAACTCATGCTGCGAAAATCTCTGCTCTTATACTGCAACTGGTTGGGCCCAACAGTCACCGATAGTAAAGTGGTGGTGTCAGTGTTTCAGTGCGCAGAAGGTACTGACATAGAATAACAAACTTTCATTGTATAATCTTTGTATAATCTTTGGTACTGAGCTCAAGTCCCAGTATCGGAGGATTAATAAGTTTTTTAAGTTTTTCAGAAAGAAAAAAATGTTAATAACTGAACCAACGAAATCACACCATAACCTAAACATAAAAATTAATTTTTTCCTTTTTTTTCATATTAAAAAATGAGATTGTTTCATCTTAAAGACGAGTAAAAACGATCTTAATTCAATATTGTTGGATTAAGAATTAAATTGAGAATAGTAGCAGCAGTAGTAGGCATTAATTTGGGCTTATAATAGGCATGGCAATTTGCCGATAGCCTAAAGCCGTTTTGCTTTAAATATTAATTAAATATTTACTTTTTTTACACTTAATTTTGTTATTAAAAATTTATATACATATATGTAAGGCAACTTAAAAAGATAACAAATTATAGATAACAGTACTACATTTACAATTTGATCCCTATATTTTATAGCGTGGCTTATGTATAAAGCCAAATTCATCCAATTCCTTCCATTTAGCACCGTGTGGCATTCATCCTCAGTCAGCCTTATTTTTCCCAGCTAGGCCATTCTCAGCTCCTGTAGTATCGGACATCTGCCCAGAAAGTGATGTGTGTCTTCACGTTCTCTCAAGTTGCACAATGTGCATAAACTGTTTTCGTTCTGGTGGTGAGGACTGTAGCTAAACTGGAGCATTTCCACCCGAGCCTTAAAAATGTGCGAAATCATATAAGTTCCAAATATCATCTTGAAAGTAGTTATTTTCAACCATGTTGTAACATAATTTTGAGTATGTGTTTCTCGTGTCGCTCCCATCTTTGCCAAAATGTGCATTCTATACTTTGTATTAGCCGGCTGTGTTGTATTTCCCACTGTTTTGGAAATTCGAGAGTAAGCTCCGTCCCGAACTCCTGTGCCAAACTTAACCACTGGTGGAAGAGTTGCGATTTGATCGCGAGTAGGAGTTTTGCAATTATTTTCGGATATCTTCGTTCAGGCATATCGAATGTTTTTTTTAAATAATTAAAATCAAGTTGCAGCGTGTGGGCGAATAAGGCTGGCAATCCAGTTTCTAAGTATATCGCATAATTGGGTGTGTTTTGTGGGAGTTGGAAAATCCTTTTTATAAATAACCTTAGACTGCGTTCAACGTCTTCATACTGAAAACATCCCCATACTTGTGCTGAGTAGCACGTTATCGCCTTAGCGGTCGCCTGGTACATTTTGTATTTGGTGCTAGGATTGACATGTTCCATGTACTTCCTAACGCTGCTCGGGTGTCTTTCAGTTTCAGTTCAGCGTGTCTGTCAAATTGCATATTACCAGTAAGTGTCACTCCTAAGTATTTGAACGACTTTACTATGTCTAGCGGTGCTCCATTTAGGGTCCATGATTCGTTGCTTGCTTGTCTCCCTCGGTACCACTAGTACCTTAGACTTCCCGATGTTAATCTTTAAGTTCCAAGTGTCGCAATAATTCTGTGTAGCATTTATCATGTTTTGCAACTGCGCGGGACTTTCTGCTAACATGACCATATCATCAGCATACATTAGGACTTTAAAAATGTGTCCACCCATTTGGACTCCCCCTGAAAGGTTCTCAGCTATGTCGTCTACAAAGAGAGCAAAGAGCAGGGGGCTAAGTAGGCATCCCTGCTTCACACCTTGATTCGTCGCGAATTCTTTCGATAGTGCCTGTCCATCCCATACCGTAGTAGTGTTGCCGCTGTATAGGCTTTGCAGGACTGCAATCATTTTTGCCGATATACCCTTGCTTCCCAACTTATAAAGAAGTTGTTCTCTATTTATTGTATCGAACGCTGCTTGAAAATCTATAAAAAACATGTACATCTTTTTTTTTCTTTGCCGGTACTCTTTCGCAAGTGGCAAAGTCAATTCGAAAATGCTATCCACAGTCGAGTAACCTTCTCTAAAGCCCATTTGATTTTCGCTTAAAACTTGATTCCGATTTTTTTTTTATTTAATATATTTATAATATTTTACTAGTTTAACTCGGAACTAAAATAACTCCTTTCTCTTAAATCCATTGAGAACTTAAAACGTGTTTATCACAAAATTGATTATTTTGAGTTATGCCTGTCTTAAAGTAAGTGAGCGATATGTTGAACTACAGCTTCACGCAGTTTTGAAGATGCTTCAAAATGAATTGAAAGTGAGATTCATGAAGCAAACTTCAGCACGTAAGCCCAGACTAATGGCGCGCGCACACATGCGGCTGAAAGATGAACTGAGGGGTAACCATAATACTTTAGATCGTCGGCAAGCCGAATTAATTCCGCAAAGCTGAACTCACAACTGAATTTTAAATATCAAACCAGTGCTTGTTGTGCACACTAGCATGCACAGAGTGTGATTATTTGTCCAGATCAGCCTTAGCCTTAGCCTTAAGTTCATCATACAGCCGCATGTGTGCGCGCGCCCTTAGTTATAACTACTTAAGCTATCAGTTACTTTGCCTAAAACTTTTAAGCTGTAGCTTCACAGAAAGCTGTGGTTAAGTTGAGATATGATAAATCTTCAGATTTCCAATCTGGATTTAAGATTGATTTACTGAAATTTATTGAAACGAGAGCGTAAGTTAAAGTCGGCTCTAACCGACTTCGATATACCCGTTACTCATGGAAACAAATGTTTAATAGCCTTACTGTATGCCTGAGGTGGGTCAGCCGAAAAGTATGCAACATTTTTTAACTCGTCTCTCTCTCTCTCTCTCTCTCTCTCTCTCTCACTAAGATTGCTGCTGAACGCAATGCTTAGGTTATGAGTGGGGTGGGTGGTGGGTGTTAACTGATCGTTTTTTGCTCATAACTTGAGTATCGTTCATCCGATCTTTATCATTCCTTCAGCAAATCGATAAATAATTTTAAGTACTAGATATCTCTAGAAAGTACGAACCATCTATCATAAAAACTGTAGGAGATATGACGTTTTTTCCAAATTGCGGGGGCGTGAGGGGGCGTGGCAAAAATTGAAAATAAACTTGATCTGCGTGCAGACAATAGGAGTCTACATTTCAAATTTGGTTGCTCTAGCTCTTCTAGTCTCTGAGATCTAGGTGTTCATACAGACAGACGGACAGACGGACAGACGGACAGACGGACATGGCTATATCGACTCGGCTGTTGATGCTGATCAAGAATATATATACTTTATATGGTCGGAAATGATTCCTTCTGCCTGTTACATACATTTGCACGACTTTAGTAGACCCTTTTACTCTACGAGTAACGGGTATAAAAAGCGACGAAGATCAAGGAAAGCGTCAAGAATCAAAGGAATCTGCAATGTTTTTGAGCTGCACCTTATGCTTAAGACGGGTAAGAACCTCCATACCGATCCTGATACAGAATTTCTGTATAGTAGAAACAATATTTAGCCGTGGTGCTTCTTTCAGATACTTTGCGTAGCTTTCAACTTCTCCATGCTTTTTTGATTGTGTCCAAGCTTGTACTTTTCACTCCCAATAATAGAAAGAGAGGACAGCGACCGTCGGGCTTATGACATTGGGCTTCAGCTAGAACAGACGCCCGCTTTGATATATACTCCACTTAGAATCCGAAAATACAAATGACGATATATAAAATCAAACTGGTGGATGTTGCACAACGGCATGAAGGAATTTGATGAGAAAAAACAGTCTGTTAGTCCAAATTGAAAAGGCAAATTATAATGAAATAATTCATCTTCTTCCTTGAATTTCAGAAATAGTTAACATTGCGTACTCCATCTACCATATGTCTCCGCATTGCAGCTTCCACATGATGTTCGAACATTAACCAACAAAAAAACTTTTAACACAATCACAAATTACAACCAAAACTAAGTGAACAATTAACAGTTTAAAACCGCAAAACCAATATGAAATTTTTGCATGTTAAGAAAGATGGGATACGCAGCGGTAGGACATATGTCTGATGCAGTTACAGCTGTGCGGCGCCATGAACTAGACACACACAAAGCCCGAAATTCAACAAAATGTCAAAATGCCAGACCGCAAAATGCTGTGGCCGTTGTCATCGTCATGGTTGGTCATGGACGCCAAATGGTTGACAAGACATGGCGCTGGGGCAGGTTCTGCCACAGCAAAAGGGCCTGGCCACCTAACCGCAGAGAGAGACTCTGGGACTGCAGTTAAAGGTTCCAGCTCCGCCTTTTTTATGCGCGCATGGCGCATTCAAGTACCGCTTTTTGCTCATTGGTCGAAACGGGTTGAAAGAGATGGCCAGTTGGGTGCGTGCGGAGTGGCAGCTGTGCGAGCGAGAGACTTCAGTTTAAGCTTTGGCCAGAGCCACACAAGTGCAAGCGAGTAGGCCTTAGCGCTAAGAGCGCATTACGGGGAAATTCTCTTTGCTCTTAGCCTGGCCAACACGTGTTTTTGGTGTTGGCGTGTGCAAAAATAGCTGAGTTTTTGTAACAATCCGTCGCGTATTTTGTTAATTTAATTAAACAAAAACGTTTTGTTTGTGTTTTTTTTTGTTGTTGTTGTTTTGCTGACTGGCGCAAAATGAAATTGGAATCACAATCGCGCGGTTCGTGCACAACTTTGAATATGTTGAGAGCGACTCGATGCTATGGTTGAGGCAGTCGATATTTATCCGTTTGACATTTTTAGTTTTTTGTTTGAGGTTTTAGTTGTTGGCCATTTAATGACTTGAGCCGTTAAATTTTAATTGAAATATCACACATTTAGACACTGAAGTTGTAATTGCAAAATTGTCTTTGATACGATTGTTGTTGACGTAGATTGGTCCGTTTACTGAAGTTATGGTCAAAATAATTAAATTATAAACATTTTAAACACTATATCCTGTTGAACCAAAACTTTTAAGCTTCGAGGGAAAAATTTGAGCCATAATCTTTCTGTGGGGTTCGGTTTTGTACCAGTTTTGCAGTCCTAATAAAAAGTACTTAATTCAAGAATGTTTCGTTTAAGTTGGTTTTTAGTATATACCTATTGCATATCACCCAACAACTATTACTACAACACCTAAGGGAGTTAACGATCCACTAGAAATATTTTTTTTTATCACAAATTTCAACATACTCGCTCCAACAACTTGCTCCACATCGAATGCCCGTTTGTGTCGTCTGCGACAAATCGCAGACCACACCAATATGGTCAACTCGTCTCATTGACAAACCCCAACTAAAGACAAGCCTAGATGGATGACTGAATATTGTCATTTCCTGGAATTCCAAGGAAGGACATTTGAATATGCCAGAAATGGCCATATATAAATCGTAATAAACTCATTAGTCAAACATCTCACAGTCAAATCTCAGAGGCTGTCAGTTCCAGGTAGACCATTTCCAGTTAGGGCACATTGCCTGAAAATTTTCAACACTTTTAGCTCACAAATCGTCATTATTAATCATAAATTTATGGCAATATCAGAGCGTGACATGGCCCGAAACAGAAATGGAAGTTGATGTCTAAAGAGCGCGCGTGCCATGAACCAAGTGCCAACAGTGGCACCTTCTACTCTATGTATACACTTAGAGAAAATAAAAAGCCTACCGGAATTATTGTTGTGTAAACGGCTGTTTATACACGAGTTTCAATATACACACTGTTTACTATTTACAACGTGGATACGAGGTTTCTTTTGTCCATTCTCTTTACAACGTCTGGCATCGTTCGTCTCTGTCTGTATACTCTTCTCGTCCATTCTATATACAGTGTGACCATCGTCTCTGTCTTAAAATACCACTAACGCTAAAATATCTAATATATCTATACATATATCGGGGACTATTTTCAAACAGTTCCAAAGTCTACAGTTGGAACAGTTTTTATCATAAGCTTTCGAGTTCGTTTAGATCCTGGGTCAAAAATGATGCTTCGATTCGAATTGAAGGGGCAAGGCTAAGAATGTCTGTCGCTCTAACTGATCTTACCCTTATGGAATATATTATAAGATATATGTAAATATATGTCAGATTTTGAGATAATTCTGAGTCATTAAATATCTGTGCTTTTAATTATTATTTGAGCAAGCTGCTTTAGAATATCAAAAAAACGAGAATGCCAAGCTAACTTCGTCTGTGCCGAAGTTTTTATACCCTTGCAAATACTGTTTTTAAGTGTCCGAGTTTAAGAACGCTTACAAAAATTTTTCTAACTAAAATCCATTTTCCGACCGATAAACATCTGATTTCAAACATATCAAATTAACAATCGCCGAGCTTAAGAACGATAAAATTGAAACCAAAAAATTTTTTCTTACTAAGACTGATTTTCCGACACATCGGTTCTATGGCAACCTTAAGAAATAGTTATCCAATTTCGACCAAATTTTGAGAATCTATTTGAAAACATAAAAAAAAGTAATCAGCGAGTTTAAGAACACTAACATTAAAACAAACAAAAAAAATTTCTGACTAAGACCCATTTTCGACCGATCAGTCCTATGGCAAGCATAAGATATAGTCGCCCGATGTTGATCAACTTTTTCAAATTAGTTTGAAAGCGTTTAATATTAATAATCACCGACCTTAAGAACGATTTACTTAAAAACAAAAAAGTTTTTTTTTCACTTAGACCTATTTTCCGACCGATTGGTCCTATGGCAGTTATATGATATAGTCATCCGATTTTGACCACAATTTGCAAATCTGTTTGAAAGCATATAATATGAATTATGGCCGAGTTTGAGGAAGGTAACGGTGAAAACAAAAAGTTTTTCTCACTAAGACCCATTTTTCGACCGATAGTTCCTATGGCAGCAATAAGATATAGTCATCCGATACGGTCAGTTACGACATATTAGCAGCGTGCAGTCAAAAGAAGACTCTGTGCAAAATTTCAGCTCGATAGCTTTAAAACTGAGAGACTAGTTTGCGTAGAAACAGACGGACAGACAGTAGGACGGACAAAGCTCAATCGACTCAGCTCGTCGCCCTGATCAAGAATATATATAGTTTATGGGGTCGGAAATGAATATTTCTATGCGTTGCAAACTTCTGGGCAAAATTATAACACGCTTTGCAAGGGTATAAAAACCAAAAGTTTTTCTCACTAACACTAATTTTTCGACCGATCGGTCCTGATAGAATTAATTCTCCAAATTTCGACCAATATTTTGATAGTCTGTTCAAACCCATATAAAATTTTTAAAAACTAAAATGTTTTTCTTCCTTACACTTTTTTTCCAAAAGATTGTACCTTAGACATCTATAAGATATTTAGGCCATTTCTTGTTTCCGTATTTGATTTATCGGAATTGGTAAGAGTTTTAATATCTAAGAAGCGATTGAAGAATTCGGCCGAAACGAAGCTTTTTCGCCAACCTGCTGGGTGGCGACGACGGACACAGTGTCGCCTCTGGAGAAGTAGCAATGCCACCTATCACCGATATTCAAGTAGACCCACCGGACCATCACGAAGTCGGTTTAGCCGTAAAACAGCTAAAGAATGACAAAGCAGCTGCAGCTGATGAGCTGACCGCCGAATTGCTTAAGACTGGCGGCCAGGAGTTGATAAGGTGCATGCACCAACTCCTCTGTAGAACATGGTCCTACGAAAGCATGCCCAAAGATTGGGGGATCAGTCTCCTTCCCATCACTTATAAGATTCTGTAGAGCATTATTTGTGAACGTCTAAAGCCGCTTATTAGCACACTGATTGGACCTTATCAGTATGGCTTTAGACCTGGTAAATCCACCACAGACCAGATATTCACATTACAACAGAAGAGAAGACCCATGAGAAAGGCTTCAAAACGTACCATCTTTTTGTTGATTATAAAGCCGCCTTCGACTCACCGATAAGGTCAAGGTTCTTTGAATCCATGTCTACCTTTGGCATACCAGCAAAGTTCGTTCGACTTTGTATGATGACTTAGAGAAGCACTCAAAGCTTCGTCAAAATAGGAAAGAACCTTTCCGAACCATTTAATACAAAAAGAAATTTTTGGCAGGGTGATACCTTACCGTGTGACTTCTTTTATCTGCTGATGGAGTATATACTGCGCCAGTGCCCAAATGCCAACAATTCTTTATAAAAAGTAGCATTACCTTTACCTTTTAGCATGATCTTGACATTATCTGCAAAAACGAGCGGGCGGTATGCAGGGCGTTTTCAGAGATTGAGAAGCAATCTAAGCTGATAAGCTTAGCGGTAAATGAGGACAAGACGAAGTAACTAGTATACACGGACAAGAAGTCTACTCGTCTTGGACAATCTGTTTTAATGGGAGAGTACTACGTTAAGGTTGTAGAGGATTTTATCTACCTCGGAACGATGATAGCCAGCGACAACAAAATCAGTCTAGAAATCCGAAGAAGAATCACTCTGGCAAACCGATGCTACATCGGACTCAGTAGGGAATTCAAGAGTAGAGCCCTCTCTAGAAAAACGAAAATAGCGCTATACAAGTCGCTTATCATTCCACTCATGCAATACGGCGCAGAAGCATGGACATTAACAGCAGCGGATGAGGCGGCGATTGGCGTTTTCGAGCGAAAGTTTCTTTGGAGGATTTATGGACCTTTGAACGTTGTCGATTGGGCATCCGAAAGAACAGCGAACTGAATGATCTCTATGGGGACACCAGTCTAGCCAAGCACATAAAACAACACCGGCTGCGCTGAATAGGACATGTTACCCGTATGGATGAACAAGCTCCTGCAGGAATGGTGTACAATTTCAAGAAGAAAGACATTGGGAGAACAGGCACGAGGGGAGGACAGAAACTAAGAGTGGAAGACCAGCTGCGGAAAGACATTGATAAGCTTGGTGTGAACAACTGGTGCCAGCCCGCACGTAGCAGAAGCGACTGGAGGGCATTTATAGAAGCGGCTGAACCGTCAAGCGGTTGTGATGCAAATATCGGGCCAATAAAGAAGAAAATGAAAACTATATACGTGAACCACAGTTCGTTGGTTTGTAAACTTTGTGAACCGTTGAACCGAACCAGTCCTAATTCCTGAGCGGCTTGCAACCCTGTTTTTGATTACTTTTTCATAAGCTTAAGAATGTATTGGGATTGAGACTTTCAATTCCACTTCTACGGCCACTAATCGAAAGTAAAATCGATTCCTGTTCTCGCAACCCCAAACAGTTTGTTGTTAAAAAAAAGTCTTGCTTGTTTGTCTGTGGAATGAAATGTAGACTGCTGAATGTATATAAAGTGACATTTCCTTATTTAAATGATCAATTTAGAAATTGTTATTGAAATTTGATTTGAATTTTAGTCGTTAATTGATTGATAATGAATTTTTTTGTTTATTTTGTCCAGTTCTTGGCAGTGCAAGCAAAAACAAAAAATAAAAATTACCGACTGTGCCATTTTTAAACGTTTCGCTTGGACATGCGGTTTCTCTCCCACAGATGCGAGACGAACTTATGAATGTGTGAAACGGTGAGTACAGAAAGCCAGTAAATCGGCTGAAGTCCTTTTGGGGCTTCGAAACTCCAAGTAAAAAGTCGACAATTTCTCTCGGCATTGAGAACAGTATTGCGTTATATGTATTTTACAAAATTTACTTTTTAACACATTTAATGAGATTCGATCTCATTTGTATTTGATACAACTTGGAAACTCTCCTTTTTTACTCCAAGTGTAGCTGCTCCTTCAATGCCACTGCAATTATAGAACTTTCCATAGTCGGCTGTGGACCTAAAAAGGTGTTGACGCTGACGCTGAAGCTGTTGAGAACTGTCCAATCCCGTGCCACCATAAATAACTGCCAATAAATGTCCACGTTTTTGGCGCATTAACATAAAGAGCTAAGCCGATTTCGTTGACAGCTGACACACAGGTGGTGCTGCTGGTGCTGGTGCTGTGCTCCGTCCAGCTAAAGCCTGAAGTAATGGCCATCATTATTTCGTTTGCCCTGTCTTGGTGCAATTGATATAATCGCCTTTTAATCACCTA
The DNA here is from genome assembly GCA_037044535.1 of Lordiphosa magnipectinata. Taxonomy (NCBI): domain Eukaryota; kingdom Metazoa; phylum Arthropoda; class Insecta; order Diptera; family Drosophilidae; genus Lordiphosa; species Lordiphosa magnipectinata. The sequence continues at coordinate 150,747 of JBAMBO010002147.1, read as the reverse complement.
CGCCTGACCCAACTTGGCTTTGATGTCCAATTACAAAAACTTCAACTGGGTGCCAAGCGGTTTTTTAAGTTGGAATTCGTCAATTTGCAGAGCGGGCGGAAGTCTCGTGCGGAAGTTTTCTTTTAGATTTTCTCCGATTTAGTTTATGGCCAAACATGCAAGTTAAAAATTAAGAGACTGCAGAGAGGTTTCCGTTTACGATTTACCCACTTCCAGTAAAATTAACCCACATTTTTGGATTGGGTAGAGAATATTTAGGTTACATTTTTTTATTCTACAATTCATCTTTATTTTTATTAACCAAAGTATAGCGATGTTTGGATGGCAGCAATTGCTTAAACTTTGATTCCGGTTGTTGCGTTGTTGCTATTTCTATTTTATTCTCCAAGTCCTCCGTGGGATCTGATCCAAAATGAAATTGAAAATGTAATTTTCCCGTGAACAGAGCATCAATAAACTTTTGCAGCTTTCCAGGCTCATGTATGTCTTCAAATTTGGAAAATAGATACATGTGTCGAAACGAATCGATGGCTATAAGTGGCAAGTCTTTTTCCGATTTACCCAGATGGTGAAGTGGATGAGCAAAACTATTACCATCCGCAGTGAGAAAGTTCACAGTTTTGACATCTGCCAACTGGCTTTCTACCACCGCCTTGAATTCCCTTACCGCTTTTTGATCATTCTTCTTATAGAAGAGTATCAGAAAGGGCAAGCCTTCTTCCGTGATTTCCTCGGCATTCTCAAAGGAAATTTCACGCACCAGCGGTGTACATTTCTTTGCAATCCAAGCTCTCAACTTTTCGAAACTCTTCATGCTGCCCTCGTACTCACTGACATACTCACTTTCGCCACGAAACGAGATCAGATTCTTACCCTGCGGACGTAGATCTTTGGTCAACTCACCAATGCCCACATAGAATTGACACTGATCCCGGAAACTGCTAGCCACTTTGCGATAGTTTTCATATTCCTCGCTAGTTTTACTCTCTAAATAGCCCACCACTAGGCCATGGTTGATGCTGATGTTGTGTAGTTCTGCATGTGAATGATATTCCTTAATGGGATTACTCAACTCCTTCTCGAAAAACTGCATTAAAGCGTCCACAGTGCGGGCTCCCCGATACTCAGACCTTCTTAACAGTCCATGATGCGCTACCTTCAACGTGGGATATTTGAGTATAGAGAAGTCATCAGACATATCCTCCTCCGTGTCACAATTGACCTTTCCCAGAGCCACTCGACCCCTCTCCGGGTACTTGGCCTTAATCAGTTCACCAACTTTACTGAAAATTGGTGCCAGGTTCTGACTAAACCTACACCAATCCGTATAAAAGTTGAGCATAACCAACTCGTGGGATTCGAGCAGTTGATTCAGGTTTTCGCTAGTCACAGATACCACTTCCCCCGGAATGGTGGGTGAGAGTTGATACAAAATCAGTAGGAATAAATGAGCTGTACTGGCCAACATTTTCAGTCAAATAATGACCCGCAAATTACTGCAGTAAGTAACAGACTGTGAACTGTGAAATTGCAAATTTTCATGGGCTATAAATTACATTCGCTTCGCCCACCTGGATCAAGTAAAAATCTCAAAGAACAATTAACGGAAGAAGCACTTTACTTTGGATAATATTTAGTAGATTTTACAATCTATCACGAAAAGTTAATGACTTATAAATATTTAAAACATTTGTTAAAACAAAGAGAGAAAAATATGCAAAATCTTCACAAAAATGTAGGATTTCTACACGTTTTGACCGGGATTTTCAACCCATTACTTTTGTGTACACAGAAAAAACAAAATTGGCTGCACGGCGCGTTTACAAAAGTCAAAGCTAAACGAAAGTCAAAGAAACGAAAATGTAGAATTCAGAAAGCTACACCCCACGTTCAGAAAAGCTACACGTAACGAGTAGGATTTCAATATCTAAAAGCCTCGTGTAGAAAAGCTAAATATTGCGTGGGCAAAAGCAAAGTCTTCACGAAATTAGAAAATCATATTATTTCCAAATAACTTCTACATTTTTCATGCAGCAATCTGAATATCACACGAACGTATAGGATTTCTACACGCGGCGTGAGGATACTGAAATCCTACACGAGCGTGTGTAAATTCTAGAAGAAAAAAGTAGCTCTAAATCAGTACTGAATTCTTACATTTTTCATTTAGAAAACTGATCTCTGCACGAAACGTGTAGCTTTCTCATTTCAACACGTGGCGTGTAGCTTTTCTGCACAAACGCTTAGAATTACGAATGCTGAATGTTACATGTTCGAAATCTACACGAAACGTGTGCAAATTTCATTCCCCTATATAAATGTTGAAACCACTGGGTGTGGGTTGGTGGTCTTCTTCTGCCCTGATGCGCATAGCGAAATAATTGAGCATGTATTTTCTGCTTTTTTTTCTGCTTCTTAGCGTCGGAGTTAAATCAGCCGTGTCTGCCTGTCAAGTAAGCGGCGCATTAGCTTTCCGACGCTTAGGAACGGAAATATTAGTTTGTCTGAGCTCGACCATTATTTGTGACATTTATTAACGCTTGATCGGTAGAATGCCACACAGCGATAGATGTGCGAATCGAATGGTTCAAGAAGGTGTTCAAGAAGGGGTTCTAGATTCCGACAGTTCTGACGAGGAGCAGCCTCTATTAAAACGATATCAATCTAAAAGAGAAATGGGATTGGAGGAAGTGATGGATGGTTTAAAAGCTATATTCCACGATTTGGTCGTTCTGTCCGATAGTCTTGTTAATGATACGGCTGCTTTTCATCTATGTCACAGACCGGACTGCACAACATTATAAAAATCGTTTCCTAATGGCGAATCTTTTAAATCATGAACGTGATTTCGGCTTGAAATCTGAGGCACATTATTTTGCAACTGCCCACGATAAAAGAGCATGTGATGGAGTGGGCGCAATTTTTAAAAGAGAAACCAGACGTAGAAGCCTCCAAATCACCCATGGTGAACCTATCCTTACTCCAGATGCTTTGTTTCGATGGTCTAAAAATCATTTTCAAGCGATAGATGTATTTTTCTATACGAAAGAGGAGCACGAGACTGTGAAAGCTGAGTTGAAGACAAGACTTGAAAGTGCTAAGCCTATTCCAGGTATCCAGAAGCAACATTGCTTCATTCCCAGATTGGATAATCGATTGCTACTCAAGCGTTATTCTGCATCAGTTGATGTCGAAGTTTTTCCCAAGGAAAACCAGTGGAAGCAACGAAAGCCACGTTCTCGACCCTGATTAACTTTTAAACTTTGACTAACTATTTATAATAGAAATACATCAGAAAAACAAAAATTTCCGTTCCTGAGCGTCGGAACAAAAAAAATTGTTTCCGCGCTCTCAGAGTGTCTTCTATCTTGAAATAAATTGTGAAATGGACATTAAAATATGCTCTTTCTGACAAAAAAAATATTCGGATCATAAACAGAGTGGCCCTCGTGAATAAAAATAAAATAAAATGATTTTTTATTCAAAAAAACTAGTTTTGACATCTCTGACAGTTGTCTCATATTTTTTTCGAAAAGTTTACGCGATTTTAATAAAAATGGTATTTGGTATGATTAAATCCGATGCACCGTTCAAGAGTTCTGATTTTTTAAACTTTCATGTGTTTTCCGGATTATCTCGAGAACTATCGACGGTAGGAGAAAAACATTTTGGGGTATTTTCATCTATATATAGTACTTCAAAATTATAGCCATTAATAATTTTTTGGAAATAAAAAAAAATTGGGGTGGCCGAGATGACATGGAATATCCCATATATATATTTTAACGCATAAAAAGAAGCATCTCCGACCACATTATTCTTGATCAGCATGATGAGCTAAGTTGATATAGCCATGTCCGTCTGTCCGTCTGTTACTATGCTATTTCCTCCGTCTGTTACTATGCTGTCTCCTCCGTCAGTTTTCAAGGTATGTTAACCAAACTTTCACGAAGTCTTTTGGTACACAGACGCTGCACCTTTGTCCGAACCAGTCCGGATCGGATGACTATAGCATATAGCTGCCATAGGAACTATTTGTCGAAAAAGTAGTTTTAGTTAGAAAAACTTTTTGTGTTCAACGCAAACGTTCCCAAACCTCGTATTTCTAAGTTTTCTGTGCTTTCACATAATTCCACCAAGTATGATGAAAATCGCTCAACAATATAGTATAGCTGCCATACAAAATATAGTTTTGAAAAAAAGTCTTAGTAGGAAAAACTTTTCTGTTTTCAATGCTATCGCTCCCAAACTTGTTATTGATCAATGTTATATGCTACCACACAATTCTGCCAAGCATGATCCAAATCGGATTACTATCGACTATATCTGCCATTGGAACTATCAGTCGAAAAAGTAGTTCTAGTGAGAAAAACTTTTTTGGTTTTCAATGGTAGCGTCTCTATACCTTCCAGTTGTGAATCTTATCTGCTGCAACACAATTTTGGCGAGTCTGATCAAAATCGGATAAATATATATCACAAGGGTAAATAATTTTCGGTCGAGCCGAAGTTAGCTTTCCTCTATTTTTGCATATAATATCTTGTAAATGGGTCCGTTTTGCAGCATTTTCCAAGGTTTAGGACAACATTTCCGCCGGAATAGCGGCCATTTCATGGCAGATATGGATTTTCAGGTCTTCCAGGTTCCTTGGCTTGTTGATGTAAGCCTTTGATTTTAAATAGCCACACAAAAAGAAGTCTGAATCAAAAGTCAAATCCACGTATTTTGACATCAAACGGCCAGGCAATAATGACCCCAAAAAATCTGTTGTAGCACGGCTTGTGTGTGGTGGAACGCCATCTTGTTGAAACCACTCGACGAAAAATTGTCATAAAAAAATTGGTTATCATATCGCTAACGCTCCTGATTGACGGTAGCCATTTGGCCATCTTCATCTTCGAAAAAGAACGGCCCAATATCCATTTTAGCACAAACGCCGCAGAAAACAGTGACTTTTTCATCGTGATGAGGACCCCCCTTAAATCTCTTGAGGATTCTCAGTGGCTTAAATATGGCAATTATGTTTGTTTACCGTTCCGTTCAACGTGAAATGAGCTTCATCGGTCATGATTAAATTTTCACTATTGCCCTGACTTGTTGAATGTAAATTTAAACAATCTGAGAGCGCTCGCGTGGCGTGTACTGTTTCATTTTAAAAATCTACTTGGACTGACGCTCCAAACGCGCTTTGTAATTAGTCGATCTGGCATTGCTTTTTCAGCAGGTGGAATACAATTTGATGCGCTTAGAAACACATGTGCAACGTTTGGGATCTATCATCTGGTAAAACGATAGGAAATAACGAATTCGCGGTACTTCAAAATCCCTTTAACCCACTGTGACGTGGCTTAAGTAAGCATCTCACAGAAAAGTCAAAGTACTCATTAAACACTTAAAAAATAATTCAAATTTTTCTAGCATGTTACGATGTCAAAAATTGAAAAGAAACTTAAAAAGAGCCTCGAAAATGTTTGGGCCTACCACCATTCAAATTGAATGTGAAACCAAATAAAGCTTTCAAACTTTAGACGTATCTCCATTGTTGGTCTAATGATGCGTCATGGTCTCATGACAAAGTCTGGGCCCGCTTTGGATGAAACATTTCAGCAGACAATTTGGCAAGCTGTCAACGGCACTCCGCCACTGCAAAAGAGGGCGTGGCCCACCCCCCAAGCTAATGATTGTCTACGGGACCTACGCCAGCAAGGACATCAATCAATCTCCTTCGGTTAAGTCGAGCCATCCCCCAAGGGGGAGATGCGCTCGAGATGCTTCTTAAATAAATAAACAAAACTTATAAACTCATTCGAATCTCACATTTAAAATCATTGAAAGCAACACAGCAACAGCTGTCCATTCATGAATTATTAGTTCAAGCTTATCAAACGTGACCAAAAAGAAAATGTTAATAATAAAAAAGAGGAAGGACACGCCAACTGGCTGGGCCAGCTGTTGCTGCCTCTGGCGGAGTGTGAAAAATCAGCAAAAACTGTGATAACTGCTGGCTGCCCGATTTTGAATACAAGTGGAGGAAAAACTCTGTGCTCTGTGCTAGTTATTATCTTTTCGCACTGACCACAGAACGTGTCAACATGCGGCTGCCACATACGATATATAAGATATAAATCATGTTAAGGGAAAAACTTTGCCTGCTGTGGACAGACAGCAAAGGCCAGCAAAAGTTGCCTTTTCGGTGGCAGTTTGTTTCATTTTCAGGAGAAGCCGCTTATAAATTTTTGAGCAATTTATGCCAGTTTCCCCCAAAGAGAAAGCAGCTTATTGACAAGTCAAGTGGGTGTGCGCGTACATGTGGGTTAGGTGAGAGCATCTTAGCTAGGTTGCGGTCAAGTCAAGAGTCTTAGGTGTGGTTTTTGTCTGTTTAAAGCAAACTTTAAGAGGAACTAAATTTTATTTAATTAAAAGCAAACAGAATAGTTTCCGTTCTCAATTCAATTTGACTTTAATTTTAATTTTTTCACAAATAAAAAAAAATATTTGAAAATAAATTTTTAAAATTTAAAAATGTAAAAACTTAAAAAAGGTCTTTGAACAATTGAAACCTAAGGTTGTGATGATCTATTAAGTCTAGGACTATTTTTTTTCTAAATAGTACTTTTTTTTTTAAAATCAGTTTATAAATGTAAAAAGATTCCTTAGATTTGACATAAACCTTCGTTAAGTTATATAGGCGCGCTTTATGAAAGAAAAATTTGAAAATTCGATCCCGAAATGGGGGAAAATGCCAAGAAAAGTTTGTAAGGGGAAAACTTTTGAAAAGTTTGTGCTGGGAACTATGTTCAATTGACTTAAAACAACTAGAGCTACAAAGTGGCGTTTACTGATTTCAAAATAAAAAAAATTTTTGTTCGAATACTTCAGCAACTGCATAACACACAGGAAGACGCTGATCAGATTCTTGCCTTGAATTGCCTATCAATTTGGATTTAGAAGATCGCACGAAACGCCAGAACAGTTAAACAGGGTAACTAGCAGTAAGTCGTGGCAGTATTTGTCTACGTGAAGCAAGCGTTCGATCGTATGTTGCATGAAGGATTACTGTGCAAGATAAAGAGTCTTCTCCCATCACAGCTCTTTGATCAGGTGCGCAGCTTCCATACTGACAGGACCTTCTCTGTCGTCCTTGATGGAGCTGAATCTAGGACAAGAACAATACGTGCAGGAGTACCACACGCTCCCGTCCACGCTTTACACACTTTCAACCATGGACATGTCAACTGGACACAAGAACTTTTCCTTGCCAATTTTGCTGATGACACAGCCACTTTGGCCAGACATCCCTGTGTCTACAGCGCCACGGGCATTCTACAGCACTACATGTACCGATTTTGCAGATAAGCAAGGCGCTGAAATATTGGTAACAATCAAGCGAAGTGTGCCAATGTCACCTACACGTTAAGGAGCGACGACTGCCCCGGAGTTTTCATGGAAGATCAACTTCTAGCCCATCATGAAGAAGAGAAGTACCTGGAAGTGTACAGGCGCCTGACTGTTGGCTTGCATATAAACCAGCTCACAAGGTTGCTGTATAAAAGAGCTGCTCAAAAGGCAATCATTGCACTCGGTTGGAGATACGGCCTGGAAGTATTTAGTATTACAACTACAACGCATCTACACAAGATCCCTGTCCTCCAAGCCAAAGTACTGCGCAGACTATTGGGAGCGCCCTGGTACATGTAAACGAGAAGGCTGAAACAGTAACTAAATGTCCCAATATTAGGCGACGTTATTGTGAAACAATCTGCGGACTACATAGAGACACTCAGAGGACATCCAAATCGGCAAGCAGGGCAACTAGTTCACAGAAGAAAGATAAATGGTGTCAGAGCCAGAAGAAGACTTTTGAGAATCTTCCCTTGGCAACTTCCCAGACGACGTTTCTGAACCTGCCATAACATCTAACATCTAAACTAATCTAACAGCAATCCAAACATTAAGTGTACCATACGAACTAAAAATTTATCCAGTACATCGTAAGTTGCTAATCAAAAGTGATAGAAAAGATGTAAAAATAAAAAAATTTAAAAATTTGGGAACAAAGTCGGGAGAATACGGTGGCTGTGGCCTTATTAGAGGGACGTTTTGGCGAAAAATTCGCGCACAAGCAACGGTGTGTGAGCAGGGAGCCATTATGGTTCAAACGCCAATTTTTGTTTTTCCACAATTCCGAGCGTTTCTGACGAATAGCTTTCACGAATTGCGCATAACTTGCAGGTTTCACAATATTTCACAGATATTTCACTATATCCATTGCGGCCATTGGATATAACTCGAAAAATTTCACAAGACACGTGAACACGACACGCACCGAACGGCTTGAAAAATAAAAGGATTTTTAAACAAACTGTTTGTATAAAAGGAACGAGAAAAGCAAAATTCCGAAAGCAAAGACTGTATTTATTTATTTATTTATTTATTTAGAGTCGACAAACAAATGCTGTCAACGAAAGTATAAATACGTTACAAAAAAATTTTATGGGCTAAGGAAGCCTATCAAAGAAAATCTAATAAAATTACAAAATAAACTAATAACGACTCCGACACGGTGGGGATATTTTATTTGCCCGTCCGGCCAGCTATGCCCCTATTCACAGCCGATTGTAGTCAGAGACGTTATTAGAGCTAACAAAAACTTTAATAATATAGAGATCGAGAAAAGGGAGAGAGAGAAAAAACCAAAACCTATAGTTATGTAGGAGCAAAGGAAAAAATAAGATAATATAATAAATTAAACTAATACAGAGATAGAGAGAAAGAGAGAAAACTATCTAAAAGAAAACTTTAAAAATAAAAAATGTATACGTAAAACTTAAAACTAAATAACCGGAAAATCTCTGACCCGGTGGGGGAGGATTTTTTAGCCAGTCCGGCAAGCTATGCCCCTACTCACAGCTGGGAGTGGTCAGAGATTTCCCCGGAGATAATTATAGAGAGACGTTTTTAGAGAGAAGAGAGAGAGCTCTGTTGAGAGCAGGTGATTGAGATCATTGTAGTTCTTACATAAAACCCGAAATCGATTATGCTGGGCATAATCAGTTGTGCATCTAGACATGATAAAAGGAAAATAGTTTCTAGTTGGCCTAGAAGGAACGGAAAAGTTAAGGCGACCTAAAAGATCAGAAGAGTCTACATCACCGATAATTAGCTTATGAAGAAGCTAACGAAGGAAGGTCAATAAGCAAAAGTCTGCTGGAGTACGTTGGTAAACGAAGGTTAGGGTCCCAATTTAAGCCACGTAGGGCAAAAAGCAATAATTGCTTTTGAACTGATTCAATTCGATCGATATACTTTTTATATTGCGGACACCAGACGGACGAGCAGTATTCAAGTACAGGGCGAACTAGAGCAGTATACAGAAGCTTTGTGGTATATGGATCATTAAATTCCTTCGACCAACGTTTAATGAATCCAAGTACACCTTTCGCCCTATTAACAATAGAGGAGATGTGAGGATTAAAACTCAATTTTGGGTCAAAAAGAACTCCAAGATCAACGACTGTAGATATTCGTTCCAAGGGTTCATTGCCAATCGTATAGGTAGCCAGCGAAGGTTTGCAACGATGGAAAGTCATAAACATGCACTTGGAGCAATTAAGGTGTAATTGATTAATCAAGCACCAGGACTGCAAGGAGTTTAAATCATCTTGCAGTCTGATCGAATGCGTCGGGTCGTTGAAAGATAAAATAAGTTTCACATCATCGGCGTACATAAGTATCCGAGAGTAAGACAATATTGTCGGGAGATCATTAATAAAAAGAGTAAAAAACAAAGGGCCGAGGTGGCTGCCTTGTGGTACACCAGAAGTGACAAAGACAGGCTTTGAAGTATTCGAGCGAAGCAGAACTTTTTGAGTTCTATCTTTTAAATAGGACGAAATCCAAAGCAGAAAAGAGGAAGGAAATCCTGAACGATCAAGCTTAAAGAGGAGAATATCGTGGTTCACAGAATCAAATGCTTTACTGAAGTCGGTGTAGATGACATCAGTTTGATTTTTTAAAAGGAATCCATCGTTAACCATTGAGGTAAATTCAAGCAAATTGGTCGTAGTTGACCGACGCTTTGTAAATCCATGCTGGAAAGGTGATAAAATCGATTTACAATAGTGCTGTAAGGATGTGGTTAGAATCTGTTCAAATAATTTTGGAATAGCGGAAAGCTTGGCTATACCCCTATAATTGGATATATCAGATTTTCCTCCTTTTTTGTGAAGAGGAATGATATAAGATTCTTTCCAAAGATTCGGAAACACAGTAGATTGTAGAGATAGATTAAAAAGCATGTTTTTTTTTTACTTACTAATCATACTCATTTGATATCGTACTCGGCGAGTAGTAACATCCCAATGGATTACTCCTAGATTACTTTGCCATCAGTATGAAGGAAATAATCACATACAATCTGCTTTAATTTACCGTATGCATGGCCGCTTTGTAAAGCGGCCCACAGCCTGCATTACTAGTAATAAGACCAGTATGCCAGAGCCGAACTGCCATCGTATTCCCATTACGATTGTTGTAATGCAGAATGTTCGCAGTCTGTTTGGAATTCAACACACACTTTAGGAATCGTATACTCTGCCGTCAAGCACTTGTAATACGATTCAATTTACTAAAGATGGAAAAGAATACGGGTGGGTAATGCAAGGGTTATACGAGGCATAGTATTACTGATAGAGAAGTATATGGGTTGGTAATGCACGTGCATTACAGCCTATAAGAGTGGGTAATGAAGTAGTAATGCAGTGGTTTTTATATTAGTTTATTTTAAATGATTTAATTTGTTATTCCTTGATAATTAAAATGTATGTTTTTACAACGCCTTAAATTGTCCAGACTTCAAATGGGAAATACGTCTTCATCAGGGAGCATGTTCTTTTTGGTTAGCTTTTTAAGAATGGTCAATATATCAATTTGGCATTTTCCAATTTTTGGTTGGCTCTGCATAATAGTGTTTTGAGCCTCTATCACTTTTGCCAATTGAGTTTACAACACTTAAATTAACTAACAACTAAGCCGAATTCAAGTGTATCCTAGCCACGTATGTGTCAATTCATTGCTATACTTACATATTTGTTCTGCATACAAATACAAAATAACAAAATTGAAGAAATGTCAAAAAACGCTTATGGATGAGGGGGGAAGGCACAAAAGCAAACGAAATAGACATCGGCTCGTGTGTGGCACGATTCGTTGTTTCCGTTTGTTTCCGATTAATGTAACTGAAATTTCAGCTCACGTCAAAAATTTTTGTTGGGTTCAGTAGGACGGGACGGTATAAAATTTTAAATCTGGGTTCCAATTGAGTTGATCTTATAACTTATATCTCTGCTGACTTATTTTTCAATTTTGTTGTATATTTATCAGCTCTGAATTCGAAACTGTCTGTAAGATAAAATGAATGCAATCATTTTGCAGAGAAACTTATTTTGGTTTTATTGGATTTATAGATTGGTTTTATAGATTCAATACAAACATAGTGTTAAATGAGCTGTTGAGATATGCAAACAAAAATGAATTCTATTTTAAGAAAACAAGCTTAGTACAAATTTTAAAAACATGGACGCGGACGAAGTCGGAGCGGTCTTAGCTAGTTTTTATAAAATTTTCAGTGAAGATCGATTTCTGATTCATACACAGAGAGAACAACTTGATCTCAGTATTTCCGAACTGGATAGCCAACTGAGCCTGCAAATGCTGAACACAAGTATGCCAAACTTATTTACTTACTTATTTAATACACGAATGGCCAATGCGACTATCAACCTTACGCGAAACACAGCGACAGATTGCAATTCTTAATTCAAGTTCGATTTTATAGGATTATACAAAAATAAAAGTAGAGTTTATTTGAACTTAGTTTTTGAAGGCCTTTTTTACCTCTGTGTGATTGTTAAGCGGCGTCATCTTCACATGCTTTTATAAGTGTGCCCAATTATGGATTCGTAGGTAAGTATGACCATTCGGCTAGTTCGATAATTGAATTCTCGATAAATTGTTTTCATTGCTGTGCTTAAACTTTCTGAGGTCAATAAAACAAATTCGGGACCCGGAAAATTCCGTGATCTTGCACCAAACCTGTCCCGCGGGAATTCCGTCTCGCGCCCATCCATCTCTAGTTCAGACTAAGGGCCGATTTCCCATCTTCCAGTTAGCTGCTATGTGTCAGATAAACTTACGATTGACTCTGTTATATATTAGTTTATGTCACAGAGAGTGCTATGTATTAGATGTGAAATCGGTCCTAAGTAGAATACTTGGGAATTATGACAAATTTCTCTGAACATATTTGGCAACTGCCTCTGGCAGGTGTGGAAGCAACTGCCATCTAAATATATGGCGCCCCAGAATACCCCTTGATGCATTCATTTAGTAGATCTTTAATTAGTTATCAAAGCACTTGCTAATGTTTGCTTTTCTTAAAGAAATAGTTTAGCATTTGGGCCTAGTGAATGTCAACTAAGTTTACGGTTTCGCTTTATTTTCTCGTTCCACGCAATTTGACTTGTACCCATTATGTGCATTTAACTCACCTAATGTATGCCCACATTTAAGTGAATTGTCCTGTCCCTGTTCTGCCTACCACATCGGTTGTACCGAGGGGGAGGGGTGTGTGCCACGCCAAGGTGGCGTAATTATAGATGTACTTGCAGAGGTAGCCCAATAAAAGTGCAATGTACGCAGCTCAAAAGCCACCCCTTCGTGTCGAGTCGTAACCAAGACCCTCAGCAAAAAAAAGTGAACTGGTAAATACACTCGAGGTGCTGAAAGGGTTGGCTGTGCTTTGCAGCCCAAGTGGGCGTAAACCGAAACGCGGTTTTCTGTGCGACTTGAATTGGTCTGAGTCAACTTGGCAAGAGTTGAGCCTTGTCGTATCTTGTAATCTTGCAGTTAAACAAAGACGCTGCGACACATTAGCATAAAATCATGATTAAGATAAAAAGTTTTCGTGCCGGCATAAGCCGATTCGCAGGAATGTGTGTATGCGAGTGCGTAGCTGTATCTTTAATGAGCATAAGTATCTTATGGGTAATTAACGCATTCTGCAGACGTAAATCAAGGATATCTTGAAAAGGGCATGCTTAAAATGCAATTTGTTTATTTTTTGGGTTTCTTTTTAGGGCTAGACACTGCCGTTTCCGTTTGACGCAGTCAACTTGTTCAGTGTGAAGCTGTCATTAGCATTGATTAATTTGTCACACGATTTACATGGAGAAACAATCAATCAACGCGTGTGTCCCCATTGCCATTAGTCAATCTTGAGATTTAGATTGAGATGCAGCCAGCCGCTTGAACTTGATGTCAACTGGGCGAGACCATCCATCCGTATCTAACTTAACCAGTACAATTTCAGGGACATTAGCAGTCGCTATCATTAACGGTATTCGTCTGGCCGTGGGTGTGGCCAGTCTGTGGCACTCATCAACATTGTTGGCCGAAATTGTTATGAAGTTTGTGGCCTGGCTTTAATGAATTGCCACGCTCGTATGACTGCTAAAAGTTTCTACTCTGTTGTGAATGTAATTAAAGTCTTCCAAATAGTCGTGATGCGGGTGTTGTGGGTACAGAGCAAGGACGGCGTGTGAAGAGGGGTTGGCAGAATACGGGACAGCAGACACCTGACGAAGTGTATAGATACAGAGGACAGGGGGGCGGAAGGATTCAACCTTCGATGGGCTTTTTCTGACCTTATTACTTAAGCGGAGGAAGGAAGCGCAAGCTGCCTAGGAGAGTTCAGAATTCAATCGACACGACCCCATTAGGTATATACATTCTTGATCAGCATCAACAGCTGAGTCGATATAGTCATGTCCGTCTGTCCGTTTGAACAAACGGATCTCTGAGATGGTAAGAGCTGGTAAGGTTTGACATGTATGGGTCATATATTTCTTATACTTGCAGGCAGATCAAGTTTATTTTGCATTTTCGCAACGCCCCCTTCCTCCCCCGTTATTTGAAAAAAAAACGTCATATCTCCCATAGTTTTGTAGATATATAGTTCGTAACTTCTAGAGATATTTAGTAATCAAGATTATTTATCACCTTAATAAAGTTATACTAAAGATCGGATAAACAATAGTCGAGCTATAAGAAAAACCAACAATTATGATGGATACCAATACCGCAACGGCGATGGGCAGCACAGCACACATTTTATGGCTTCTCTGCCATATTGTGTGCCTTCTTACTTAAATTGATCAAATATGCAAACTTGGCGGGGTACAGAGTAGAGCCCTTCATGAATTGAATCAAAGTTCCACTTGACTTTGTTTCTGATTTGAACAATCTATGATTCATTAAACAACATGAGCCATGATCCATATCTGTTTGAAATGAGTCAGCTCAGATCAGCTCAGCAAAGCAACTATATCAATCATGCTCAACTCAAATAGTTCATGGGGTTCGTAGCACACACGAAGTTAGCTTAGCCTTCTTATTTGTAAATTAACTGCTGCACGTTGAGTGACAACAATGTAGGGTCGGCTGCTTAATGCAAAATTAGGTCCAGAGCCTATTTACATAGATTCCACAAATGTGCAGTTAAGCGTAACATTAAATCTGCGAACATACCTATACAATATGTGAAGTTTGGCGAAATTGTCAAAAACATGTACCGTTTTTAATGATCTCTGATTTGATGGATTCATCGTCTACCCGAATAGCAGAATAACTGGCAGAAGACAGCGAAATTTCCAAATTTTTCATTTAAGTTTACAATATTAAGAAGATTTGATAAATATCAATCGGTCCAAAGAAAATCGCGAAAATTGTAAACATATCAAATTTGCTATAAAAAACAAGAAAGAAAGTCGGTCAAGCCCGACTGTAACATACTCTGTACCCTTAATGTCGCAGCTCGCATTTGCTCACGAGTTATATGCGATCATCTCTAAGTTTCACTCTCTCTTACTAAGATTGCCGTTCAACAGAATGCTGTGGTTATGAGATTGTAATTTTTGGGAACATTTTTAATTGTTTCGGCACGTATGTCAGCAATAGCAACTCCAATCTCGTTCTTCAACTCATCAATTGTTTCAGGATTGTTTGCATAACATTTTTCCTTGGCCGCGCCCCAAATATAATAGTCTAACGGTGTCATATCACAGCTTCTTGGCGGCCAATTCACATCTCCATATTTGCTGATTATTCGATTTTTCAAGAAGATCGATTGTGGTGTGCGTTGTGCGGCACGTAGCGCCGTCTTGTTGAAACCAAATATCGTCCAAGTCTTCCGCTTCAATTTCCTCAAAGAACCAATTACTTACCAATGCGCGGTAGCACTCACCATTTACGGTCACGGTGGCTCATTCTTCATTTTCAAAGAAAAATGGACCAATGATGCCTCGAGACCAAAATCCGTACCAAAAAGTTACACGTGGTGGGTGCATTGGCTTCTCGACGACAATATGCGGATTTTCTGTGCGCCAGATGCGACAATAACCAACTAGGTGGAAATGTGATTCATCCGAAAAGCTGATTTTTCGATCAAATTCACCATCTTCGGCCAAACTATCTTCCGCCCAATTTACGAACTGTAGACGATTCGGATGGTCAATTGGCTTAAGCTGCTGCCCCAATTGAACTATGAATGGCTTCATGGCAAGGTCTTTATGCAAAAAGAAGTGCGCGAAATGTCCAATTGTTGAGATCGATGGCGAGTTGACGTCGATGGTTGTTCACGCACATTTTCAGCAACCGCAGAAATGTTTTCGGTTGAGCGCACCGGACGAGTACATACACGGGTTGGTTTATCCACCAACATTTCAGTTTCACGAACTCGCTTCACGAATTGATCCACAAATTGAGTTTTCGGAACATATTTTTGTTAAATGTTTTTTTCAAATATCGCACAGTTTTAGTTGAGCACTCACCACTTTGGAAATATTTTTTTAATATTTCCCAACTTTCTTCAAGCGAATAACGACCCATTTCGTAAATGTCAAAGTTTTTACTAAATATTAGTCGCTTTCCGAATGACATTTGACGTTTTAAAAGTCAAATTATGAATAGTTCAAATTCCAAACACTAGATGGACCACCCTGTAGTTGGCAATTGTCGATGGGTAAATAGGAGGTGCAGGCCAATCGCTGCTAAAAATAGCGAACATTTTCAAAATTGTATAATAAGTTTAGATTATCGGGAAGATTTAATAGTTGGCAATTGCCGACGGGTAAATAGGAGGTGTAGGATAATTGGTCTAAAAAAAGGCGAAAGTATGCAAAATTTTATAATATGATGAGTTTAGCTTGTCACGAAGACGGGTAAATAAATAGATAGATAGTAAAGATCGAAAAGTTCAAAACAACTAGAAATTTGCTCAATTATATAATGAGTTTAGATTATTATGAAGATCTGATAGATGGCTATTGTAAAGTAAGATGCACTTCTTGGTTTTGTGTTAAAAACTCTAATAGGTACCGGGATTTTGTTATAAATTAATCCGATAACTGACTTATAGTAATATGGTGGCATATACGAACTCTTAGAGCGGATTCGGTGAAGATGCGCCAAAATGGTGGAGAACCAATAAAGACCCTGTTCTTCCTCTTTATGAAGCATTCTTCTTCGTTGGTCCGATATTAATATCTGAACCGCTTAACGGTAGTGTTGCCAACTTTTGCTGAGAAAAAAATCCGTTTTCGGCGGAACGGATAGGTCAAAAAATATGTATTTTTTGACAAAAACGCTGAAAAAAAAGCGCGGGTCTTTTCTTATTATTTATGCAATTATATATTTAAAGCATCATCTGAGTGATGAAGTTCCTCGTCCTCATCCTTGTCGTAGGCTTCAGCTGTGCCTATTAGCTTTAAGTTACTAGGAAGGACCTTATAGTCGACGTAGCATTTAACATGTCGATGTAACCCGTAATGTTTTTAATTTAATATTCTAGTTTCAGTTTCACTTTTATCCAATATATTATACATAATATTGTGTTGAGATTGCTCACCTCCTTTAGATTTTTGAGTTTTGATTTATTGTAAAATTTACCTGACTGAAGACACGCTCAACTTCAGCATTGGACAATGACAAGAACAACATTTGAATCGCAAACATGGCTAACTCAAAAATTTTTTTGATAACCTTCAGAGCTTTGGAAGCATTTACTTTACTCCAAAACTTAAGTTTCATAGTTGTTAAGAGTGGAGCCTGCTTTAGAAGCTTCAAAAAATCGATTTTTCCGACACCTTTTTTGGGAAGGAAAGAAATATTCGAATGAAACGAAACTTTCAGGTATTATTGCTATATATTTCAACAGTCTTCTCAAATTTTTTCATTAAAATATAAGTCATATTATGCCTGGTACAAGCATTTCGCCGAGGCGCCTCGAGTGTGCATGTGTCGTGCGGCGGGAAAGATGCAGGTCGCAATTTCCATCTGAAACAAAAAAACCCAAAAAATTTTATATTTTCAATCATAGTATAGTATCATAGTATCTAGTATACATAGTAGTATAGCAATAGTATAGCTTCTAGTTAAACCAAGAAAATTGAACAAAAAGTGAGAAATTCAAAAATTTTTCGCAAATTAAAAATAAAAATCTTTTTTTTTTGAAAAAAATGAACAGATCAGATTGTTTACAAAAGTGGGTTAATCATAACTTTCTTAAGGTTTTTTATGTTCAACTAGAAGAGAATTTAATCCCGAATACAATCAATTTTGTCTCGTTTCGATAGGACGTTTTAATTTTTTCCCTATCTTTCCCGCCAATTAGGAAAAATCGTAAAAATGAAAAACGAGAAATCGCACGTCAAAGTTTTCGTATATAAAAAATCGTATATAAAAGATCTCGACGCTTGCTCACTATTTCTCCTGTAACTTTAAAAATATTTTGAATTTGCTTCTGAAGTTTTAGGGACACATTCTTGGATAGTTTGGGTAGGCATCTGTATATGCAAAAAAAAAAATCGATTTTTTGAAGCCTCTAAAGCAGGCTCCCCCCTTAAATACTTCCAAATTGGTAACAATGCTTTGTTTTTGTGGTCGTAGAATGTTGCCAACCGAAAATATGTAAATTTGTTGACGAATGCTAAGATTGCCAGGTACGTCTGCTCCACTGTCAAAATTTTTGTAAGAGATTTTAACTTTACTTCTCGTTACTGCTCGTTATTTCACAACTGCGTATTGGGCGTAAACTAAAATCAATTGAATTGCTTAATACAATGAATTTTGTGAAAATCCCAAAAATAGATCAGTGCCTGAGCTTCAGTTGCCTTATAAGTTTAACTTAGAAATTTGCAGTGTCGAATAGATTTCTCCAATTAGCTATCCATATGAAGCATAAATCTTTGAAAACTTACTATTAGTATCTGATGAAATATTCCATTTTTTTTTTAAGTTGATGTTTAGTGACAATCAAATTGTGAATTTGCAATAACTGCAGTAAACTCAAAAGGAATCAGATTCATTTTTGCAGAGCCATGCCTACGGATTCTGTAGACAGACTTTTCGACTTTTTTGTTTGAATTTTTTTTGGCATTTTTGTCAAAGAATCTGTAAACTTGGCTAGCACGTTGAGATAACCGTTTCCTGAAGTTTAGAAGTGGCAATTAGTGTCGATAAATGACTGACAGAGGTGACAAACTAATCCCGAGAATCCCGCTTCCCGCTGTTTCTAAATTTTTCCCGCAATACGGTTTTAAAAAAAACTAGAAGTGACGGGAAAAAAAGCTGATTTGGCAAAACTGCTTAACGCTCTTGGCCGCTGCTATAAGAGCTAGCCAAGCCATTCTGTTTTGCTTGAGGAGGCTTCAGTTATTCACACCATGCTTGACAATGTCTTGCCATATCGTTTTTCATAAAGTCTTTACTAAAGATTTTTTAGTTAGACTAATTTTCTGACTTGTCTTGATCTAATGAACCACATGAGTTTGATCTGTTTGAGCTTGATCAGTTTTAAGCTTGATCTTTTTGGAGTCACTGGGAATTTGAGCTGACTAACTCGAAGCAAAACAATTTCTGACTGGATCTACTTGAAGCTTTGTTTTAAAACATGCCTCAAAGGGCACTTTGACTCCATTCATGAAAGGCTCTACTTCAGAGTATATTATAGTTGGGCTTAACCGACTTTCGTACTTGTTAAAAGTTAATTTTAAGCAGAGCATATCAATATGAACCTCAAATTTATTTCTCTGTGTAGGGAAGACACGACCGACCACATCATCACCGCTGTTCTTAAGCTGTGGCTAGATTTTTTTTACGAAAAAGATGTAACGAATAGTTTATCATTTCGTTATGGAATTTTCAAAAAACACATTTTTGACATCGAGTTTTAATCGTTCTTAATTGAGTTTTTATAGCCTTGAAGTCTGAGAATAAGTAGCTAAGCGAAGAGAGCAAGCAATATTGGAGAGTACACGCTAAAATCTCATGGATTAGAAAATAAGAAAAATATTAAAATATTTATTCTTATCGTACTTCTAATATCGAACATTATTGATCCAAATATACAATTCTCTGATTTCTCTCTGAGTGAAGTGCTCGAAACTTTGATTAAGTTTCTTCACTAAAGAGTCCACCTTCATTCATGGCGATCAGGCCCAGGTGCCATAAGATTTCCATTTCATGCTTTTCCAAACTGCGGCTACCCCCTGCCAAACGACAGCCCTGACTCAACCTAGATCATCTTTAGGCATAATTAAGCTACATCAATGTCCTGTTAAGTAGCTGGCAAACTAATGATGGCAACATTTACAACAAAAGCCAATTGTTGCCCAAAAACACACAGAAACCAGGCAGTTGAAGGTAGAACCCCGCCTTCTTCTGTCCCCTTGCCAACCTAGCACACAGACAGAAGCTTGGGGACTTTAATTTTTATGCGTGAAAACACATACCAACAACAGAATAAACAAAAAAACGACAACAAGCCGGCACTTAAAATGCGAGACATTCATTTTTCTACCACTGAAACCCAACAGGAGTGGCAAGGACAAGGAAACGAGAGAGGACACGTGGTCAGCAGCGGAGGAAATTCAATTAGCCAAAGGGAACGTTTGCTTAGGTAATGTTTCAATTAATTCATTTGGAATCCCAGCTGGACTAATGATGCTGCCTCGGATTAGTGGAGGGGCCTGGGTGGGCCCCCCCTAAACAATAAGTAGATGATGCATGGCATCCCCATAAACAAAATCAAATCAATTGCCCACAATTAATAACACCAATTTGAGCTCATTGATCCAGACTGGAGACAACATTTCATTACTTGTTATATATATTTGAAAGATATTCATTTGATAAACGCCGCCGCCAAAGTCGGACGCCAAAAAATCTCATCGCTTTAAGTGGCTCATTTTTGGTTGAGGATTCTCTCTGGGATGAGGTCCAGCCATAACCGCAGGCAACAAACCAACACTAAAACAAAAAAAAAACAAACCTAAAAAAAAAGGGGGGGCCGCTACCGGGTAACATATCAAAACGCCGCAAATGGGCAAGTCAAACAAAAACACGCAAAACGAACAGAAACAAAAAAATGAAATCATATAAAAGGTCGAAAAAAGAAGGCAAACATGCGACGTCGTCTAAAGGATTTGCCCCAAGGCAGACAACGGGGCAAAGACAAAGTAGCTGTGGAAAAAAAAAACAAACTAAAGTTACGTCTGTGCTTGAGTGTGTGTGCGTGTGTGTGTAGATATTTGGGAATTTATGCCGCGATTTTTGATATAAAAATGAAAAATAAAAAAAAAAACTAAAAGTGAAATAAATGCAGGGAGAACTGACACTGGCGGCAGAAGTCAGACAAGAAACGCGTATTCGGTAGCCCGCAAATGTCATCGAAATAAATTCTATGGACTCATTTAAGATTAGGAAGCACAATGACTGTCGGATGCTCTATAGCAGGGGTCGGAAATGTGAGCAGAATTCCCCAGGCATAGCCCCTGGGGGAAAAACACATTCGGCAATTCACACGCATATGAGCCGAATGCTTGCCGAAGTTATTGGTCACTGATTGTCAGAGAATCAGTAGCAGTCGGCACTTCCAGACAAGCACTTCAGCGGCAGCTTGTGCCTTCTCTTCTTGGGGAACCCTGCTTTAAAGCTCTCTTTACTCTGTCTGTGCCATGTTACAACTATAACAGGTATAGCGGCAGCTAAGTTCGCTCTCTGCTAAGTTCTCAATTCGCCAGTGTGCAGTTGATACTTGATGCCATGATACAACTACCAAGGTATGGCCAGCAGCTTGAGAGAAGAGAGCGCCAAAATGTGAAAGTGTCTCTCTCTAACACACAGTGATGCATGACTTTGACAAGCACTCGGTTTGCATTGGCGGGTATTTTTGGCCCCCAGCGGCTATGGCAGGGCAGCACTGCACTGAAGACTTATCTGCTGCGTTGCAAGCTAAGCAGAGAGCGCCCTGAGCACTAACCCTACCTTTATTAGTTGTATCATGCTTTATGCGAAAGATTGTATGCACGACCTTTCAGCAAAAACTCCTAACACCGTAGCACCTACCCCTATTATTATACCGTATGGATAGTTATCCGAAAGGTACTAATATTTTAATTTCTAGGCAAGGCACAAGGTGAATGGAGCACAGTAGGCTCCAATTCCAGTTCCAAGGCGACTTTTCGAAAGTGGAATTGATTCAACACCAAAACGATAAAGTTTTTCGTTTTTTTGCGCGCTTTTTGCTCTCTTCTCCTCAGCTTCGGCATGCGTTCGGCTCGTATTTGTGTACAGCGAAATGTCTTCGCCCCCGGGGGTACTGGTGACCATCGCTGATCTAGTGCCATTCTCGCTTGGATGGGTGGCTTGCAAAAAGTAACAAAGAGCAATTTCATTCAATTGAGAACACGAAAACGAAACCGACGCGGAATTGCGTTCGATTTACTTTTCAAAAAGAAGTGAAACTAAGAACAGGTCTGAATATTTAACTATAAGCTAAGGCCCACAAATTAGCCCAAGAAAATGACGGCATCCGCACTGGAGGGACGTAACCTTAAAACCGTCTCCAAAGCCAACGGACACAACCGTCCGCACTCGGTGGTGGCCAAACTGCAGGTGGGGACCATACCCAACACGGTCATCAAGTTTACCACCAATGAACCCAATGCGGAACAGCTGAAAATGAAGGTGGATAGCGATGCGGCGACTGTGGGCAGCATTGCCAGCTCCAGCGTTGTGGGCGTGGCAGTCAAACGTGAGCATGAGCAGGAGGATTTTGAATTTACGTCAAATTAAACAAAAATGTATGAAACTATTATTATATCTTCCAATCCCAAGCGTGGCGTTTCACTTGACAGCCAAATTGAAGGCACAGCTCAAATCTATGATTTGCAGATACTCCGAGCCGCCGCCCTGCAGAGAAATGCACAGTCAACCAACTTGGTATCAAGCCTCAAAAGTGCTACTACCCACCAGTATCTTGTCGCATATGTGGGCATTCGTCAGGGCCGCCTGATGCACTATGTACTCCACAAACTGAGAAGAACCATTATAGTTGCCCGAACAGCAGACATTCAAGTAATCCTCAAAGTAGTAGTCCGGGACTATGCCGTACATCTCAAACAGATAGGCCTTGTTGATGGCATGCTCAACCCAAAATGCAAAGTGGTAATGGCTCTACGCATATCATCGCCCGCTATCCGTACAATTGACTTGAAGGCCTCCTCCTCGATCTGCACTTGCTCCAAGTCACAGATGTCACTCAAACGGGCAATAATTTGCTCCTCGCCCAACTCCTTGAACCGGAATTTGGTGCAATGCGATGCCGCTACCGCTTTCAACATACTTACATCATGGAGAATGAGAATTACCTCCCAATTTTGCTGGTGCTAAACGATAATACCCAAAAAGATACTAATAGGGCCCATAAAGATACTTTACAGAGCCAGTAGCAAAAAAACCCAGTGGTTAGAGCGATACGGACATATTCCCAAATGTATCCAGAGAGCTTAAGTGAGAGGGAACAGCTGACCAAATGTATCCAAAGAGCGTAAATGAGAGCGAACAGCTGACTAATTTCTGACAGAAGCGGTGTCGACCTCGCAATCGGTCACCCTAGATATCTTAGTCTATGCTTACACTTACATATCTGTGTTCCTGTTGCGCAGCATAGTTCTTAAATTATTTTTGACAAAACACAAAAACTTTCAATTTTTTTTTGGTAAATAAATCAAAACCATGGTGCAATGAGTATTAGAGATAAAATTTGCTCTGCCTCGGTCAGCTGTTCACTCTCACTTACGCTCTCTGGCTACATTTGGGAATATGGCCGTCTCGCTATAACCACTGTGATTTCCTATGTGGCACTATAAAGTATCTAGCCAATCAACTTTATTAATCAACTTTGTGCCAATGTCAACACTTATTTTTATTGCGTTAATAACGATATTCACAGCAAACTTCTGTAGTGTAAATGCTGCATAAATCTAAGTTCACACGCACAAATTAATTTACACAAGCTCTCGTAGTGGAGTTAGCCTGGTTTTTGTTCGAATTTGTCGAGGCATTCAGACACACACCAAATAAATTGCAAATAAATATGTCGAAACTTCGAAAGTTTGCATTGAAATTGGCTTAGTGTCCACACTCGCAAATTTGGTTTACGAAAAATTTGGGTTTGCCCACAAACCATGCGATAAATTCGAAATCTCGAACTGCTTAATATTTATTCAAAAAATTGGCATGAATAAAAACATGACGCTGCGTCGTTGCATGCCCTAAAATCTTTATCCCTGGAGCAAATCTAATTTTGTAGAATTTTATCGTATTTTTTCGTTATTCAGTCACGAGTGAAAGTTCTTGCTCCTCACAGTATGTATCCCATAGTACCATGGGTACTGTTGTTCCTGAACTATGTTTGTACAAGAGGTATGTATGTATACACCAGCTGTTGAAAGCTGGCTATATGAAGGTAGGGACATCAGAAAGCTATTTTTGACTCATTCTCTACAAATTAATTTGTTGTGTGGGTGGGCATAGCTGAATACTGACTTCGTCATATAGTAACATAGAAAGAGAGAGAGAAAAAGAATTACAGTAAACAGCTGATGATTTTTAAAACGTGAATTTGTTGATGCAGCAATCTAGTATTCTAGTTGCTTTATGTCCCATTCCAAAGCAAACAGGTCGAGGTCCACTTGCTGCCAAGGTGCAGAATTGCGATCAAACAGCCAATCAAGAAAGTCAACTAAGACGAAAGAATGGAAAAATTATTTTAAAACTCTTTTTTGATAAAGCACGGTACGGAGAACGCAAAAAAGCGCTCGCAAACGAAAAACTCCATATAAAAAGTTTGACGTCTGACGTATTACTCTTTGTACGGAGAGAAACAAAAAGGAGAGTAGGAAAATCCACACGAACGTCGAACTCGAATATCGAACTCTAAATTTGTGGATGGTATGAACAGCTGTTCGAGTTTTTTTTTGGGCGCCCAAAATAACTGAATTTATTTAT
Organism: Lordiphosa magnipectinata; assembly: GCA_037044535.1. NCBI lineage: Eukaryota > Metazoa > Arthropoda > Insecta > Diptera > Drosophilidae > Lordiphosa > Lordiphosa magnipectinata. The sequence goes on along the minus strand of JBAMBO010002147.1, from coordinate 126,339 downwards.
TTTGACGGTCAGAAGCGAAAAAAATATCCGAATAGAAAGGTGATAGTTGAAATCGTTTGAAGCGCTTTCATGAGGAAGAAAAAATGGCGCTTATTAAGACCTAACAAATTAGAAGTATTTTGGTGCAGTTGACATGGAGAGCCTCCATCTCCAGCAGCAATCAGCAGTGCAGAAAAGCTGTAACATAGTTGTTGCTTGCCCGGGCCAATGCCGATATAGAGCAACTTCAGCAATACTTAGTTTTATGAAATAAAAACAATTAAATAATGAAAATTTATTATATTTTTTATTGAGCTTGCACACCCATGAGATTCGTATCGCATGTGGAGAGGGTGTTTCACTTTGGAGTCTTCATAGTATTGTCTCCAGCTATTGTACGTCCCTCAAGGCGCATGATGACGAGGGACGTCATGACGGGCTTGACAGACAACCCTGCGGACCCCAGTCGGTACACCCTGAACCAAGCCCGTCGGGGCTAAAAGGGGAGAATTCCACCGAGCAATTATCGGTGCCACGGAATGTGCAGTAGCCCTAAGCTGCTCACATTGCGGGAGATGATGGTGGTTGTGCGTTGATACCTACATCGCGGGTAGTCTCTATTTGGCTCTCGACGTGGAGTTTGCTATCAACCGGGAGCTGTGACCCAAAGATTAGAAGAGGTTTTAGATGAACGTCGCCCCTCACCACTTGGCAATTTTCTCGGCCGACAGTGTGCTTTTCAAATAAGGCAAATAAAACGCTGTTGTCTGCATCTTGCATCCTCATTTTCCTCCTCTTCCAACACGACGTCTTCGGTATGAATGAAAACGTGAATTTCCAGACCCAAAATCAGTGACTTTGGGAAAGAGCTGCCCCCAGCTACGCCCTTGGGCAGTAACGATCCGCATTTCATATTGTGAATTTTTTTTAATGTGCTTTCAAATCATTATTAAGGTTACCTTTAACATACCAAATTTGGCATTTTCCGTCGTTTTTGGCATTTTTTGGCTATCTCAGCACATTATTTTAGGTTTTTAGGTTCCACTCGCGCAATAAATGACTTTATTGTGCGACCAAACAGTTTGGAGTTCTCAGTACCGTGCTTTAATAAGAAAAATCCTAAAAATCCAATTAATGCTGTATTAAGTATTTTAACTGAAAATTAATAAGACTTGGAATACGCTTTCTCTTTTAAATTTGATATTTATGGAATCACCATGGGCCATTAAAACTGGAAAACTACATAAAAAGCTATATCACAACTCTAGCCCAGTGGTACTTTGGCCGACTCATAGCAAAAGCGAGCAGAAATCGCGTAAGCAGCCATACATATGTACTTTACAGTTGAAATGACAGTGTTTTTATATTATTTTATATATATTTTATATAAAAGTAAGGGCAATGGAAGGGATCACTAAGAGCTTAGTTGGTTAAGGCAGGGTATTCAAATATTCATTCAAGGCCAATCCTAAGTGAATCAGTGTTGTTCCTCACACACATGCCACATTTGTGTATGTACGTATGTCAGTCGCCACCGTCTTATCCTTTACCATCGCCAATCACTTGAACTTCACACTACGGTATCGTGCATTAATCCAATATGGGATAACTAGTGTGTGCTGACTTTAAGCATCTGTTAAATTGGCTTAATCTTTGTGTGCGTCTGTTTGTCTGCTGGTCCCTTTGTAATATTGTATCTCCTGCCGCCACTTTGTAACTGTTGTCATTTTTATTGGCCTGGGAATGTGCGTTCGTTTTTTTTTTTTTTTTTTGCTGCTGTGCGGACTCCCCGCCAAAAACTTTTTTCTTTGAATCTGTCTGCGCCTGGGTGTCCTTTTGTGCTTCGACTAAACAAAAGTTTTGTCGTTGATTTTATTGACCAATTTTTGGGTGCGTAAGTTTGTTTTTATTTTTTTTCATGAAGTTTTTTGCATGCTGTCTTGAGGTCTCGAGTTTGAGTTTATTTGGGTTTCTTTTTATATGTTTTTATTGCTTCATTCGGAGGGATTTAAAAGTTTTATTGTGATTTAAACACTTGTTAATCGTGTGTGCATATGTCAATTTCGCAGTTGTTGTGTGTTGGAGAAGATGCGGATTAAGTTGTTGTGGCTTCTGGTGGAGTGTGAGATGAAGATGCAGCCAGTTCTTATGAGGAAAAGATGGACTGAGGGATTGAGTATTAAGTAATGAGTATTTACTACTATGGCAAAACAAATACCGGGAATTCGTTTATAGATCGAACAATCTTTATGTATTCTTTGTAAATTCATATCATCCCCCTCAAAGTAGTCCCTACGGATGCAATACACTTGTACCAACGTTTTTTCCCATTTTCAAAACATGCTGCAAAGAAGTTTTTTGTTGTTTATGAGTGAGTGAACAAAACTGAGTTGTTCTTTGAACTATTCAAGTAAACATGATCTTCTTTAATGGTTCATTTTTGTTCAGCGAGTCTGGTTCAGTCTACCTTGCTCTGAGTTGTTCTTGAGTTGTTCTAATAGCTGTTTATTCTCTTTTGCTCAGAGAATTGCTCTGTCTGTCTTGCTCTGTGAGTTGTTCTGTCTGTCTTTCTCTGTGAGCTATTTGAGTGAGTTGACTCACTTAGAATAAAAGACCAGCAGCAGTGAACATGCTTTACCCACGCGCAAGTCCTCTTCGGGTATAGTCTTCCATTCCTTCTTCGTTTCGGTTTCTATCACTTGTATCGGTTTAAAACGGTGTCCACGACGCGGTCTCTTGATTTTAGCGAAAAGCCAGAAGTCACATAATGCAAGGTCAGCCGAATATGATGGTTGCGGAAAGAAATGGGTCGAGTTTATGGCGAAATGATAACGAATTACTGTTTCTGATTTTCTATGAACGAGATTTTACTTTTCTGACGCCCAAATGGTCACTCTAAAATGGGTTTCACTGCGACTTCCGATATTCCAAAAAAGTCAGTAAGGTCTCGGACTGTTAATAGACGATTTTGGATTATTTGATTTTGTTGACGTGTACCTCATCAGTTGATGTTGATGGTTGTCCTGGCCGTGCCTCATCTTTAACGCATTGTCGATCCTCTTTGAAGATTTTGTAGCACTCATTAACTCTGGTTTTCGATAGAGCTTGCACACCGAAGGCCTTCTGTGAACGAAAAATTATTTAAGTATTTAAGTCAGAGAGATACATTGAACAATGTACAAACAACATTTTAGAATCATATGAATTTATTCACCAAAATTGACCGCAGCTGTTGCTAATGAACGCAAAGGAAAGAGAGCGAACGAGCAAGACACAACGCAGCTAACTAAAATCTTTACCTTCCTCATCTTTCCTTATTATTTGTTATTTCACAGCCAATTTGTTTGTATGAAAACGTAAGTATTCACACATTTGGTTTTTGTTTGCGCGATTGCCTTTTTCAAGTTACTCTCTTCCCCTGAATGTGAATAGATAAGAAAGACTTAAACCTGACTATGTATGTATATATGTGTGAGAAAATATATGTTTCTGGAACTCCGCCATCTTTGGGATGTATCCCACAAATCTCTAGAAGTCTTCAGTATAAAGCATTTGCAGTTCAAATTAAAGCTGTTTGACTTTACAGTCTAAGGGCCGATTTCTCTTCTTCCAGATAGCTGCTATATGCTAGATAAGCTGACAATTTATTCTGCTATTTGTAAGTTTATGTGACATATAGCTCTATCAAGAAGATGAGAAATCGGCCCTAAGGGGCACAAATATACCCGGTTAATAATTTAAATGACGAAAGTTGAATGATTTGAAACCGCCTGCTCAAAGCCAAGTAGATTTAATGCGTACGGTTTTACTACCATATGATCTCGTTTAGAAACATATCTTGTCACTTCACAAATGAAGAAGTCCAAGTTTAGTTCGAAGTACAATCGATTATACGAAAATCTCTAGAGTTGTCCAGGACAAGCCCAATTATCGCAATGAGATGCAAAAATTTTATTGACCCGCAAAATGTTAGAGATGATGCCATTTGCCTATCATGACTTTTTGCAATAGACATTTAAGACGAGAACGAAAGGAATATGATTTCCCTTAAAATTTATGTCGACTTACATGGATCGGACATTTATTAATAAAAAACATGATATACTCGTCTTCTTTAATAAAGGTCACTTTATTTTTGGTGCAGGCATAAATATGGGTATTTCTATGATGGCAAACGCGACAGTCGTACGCATTTAAAGTGGAATAGAAGTCAAATTAAAATAATTTTTTTTTCGTTTGTTACTTTAACTTATAGCACTTTCGAAGCACTGTATTTAGTGAGAAAAAAGTAGAGCACACCTAGTGCTGGTTCCAAGATAAAGCCAATCAAAAAGCGATTCGTACGCGACAAGAAATTTAAGTGGTGTTTTTGGCCATCAATATAAAAGCAAAACTCTGCGAGATCTGCCAAAACCATTTAGTGCGACTAATTTTAAAATATTTTGTTGAATAACTTAACTGTGTATTAGAATTTATTTGATCGAAAAATTTTGTTAGCTTTTTTTATTTCAAATTAAAATATGATTCGATACGTGACATTGTGAACGCGACACTTTTTTCCATCATTTTGTGTATGTGGTTTCTGTATAACGCGAAGCAAAAACTTACAATTAATTGCAATCACATAGTTTCTCATGGTTTCTTATGCATTCTTTTATAACCCTTTGTACCCTCAGAAAGATTTCAGATTGCAAAAGTAAGTGCAGTCTATCGGCACTTTTATCAAAAAAAACTGTACAATATTTATGTCCAAACTAGAAAATTCGCGCTAGCGCAGCTGTGAAACCGACTATTTCGAAGTGGGTTATGATTAAATGTAAAATTCGCTTATGTTAGTTCAATTTAATTGGTTCCCCTTGAAAATTTGATACAACAGAGTGTTTTTATGCACTTTTAATTTTTTGCTCTTGGTGGACCTTTTGGTGGAAATGGCCATATATGTATACATTTTATAGGGTCAGAGATGCTTTATTCTGGCGGTTACATACATTTGCACAAATATTCTTTGTACCTAAATCAGACACTAAATCAGAGAAAACTGACATATACATATCGAAAAACTTCATTGCCAGCTGGCCATGAAGCTTTGCCTGCTTCGACTGCCCCCCTACACATCTTCCACACCTTCTCCAAACAAAAACTTTATGAGGAACTTCATGAAGTTTGCTTCATCTTGTAAATGCGGACTAACAATGATCTAGTCGTCAAGTGTATACCTATTGTATTGTTATTTTAAATATATTGCGAAAAACGTGCAACGAACCAAGGTTCGAACCAAAACCAATGCCCAAAAACCTCGAACCTCAAATTTCCGAACCTTAACCGGTGGCAAATTTTGGTTCGAACCAGCAAACCGGAGGTTCCGAAAAATGTTTTGGGTTTGCAGCCCTGAAATATACAATTTGTTGTTTTGAGAACTTTTGGAAACTGAGGCGATGTTTTCGCAACACAACCGTCACCCATCTTAAAGAGGCTATCATACCTGTTCTGAATCGATTTGGGACTTGGACTAATAACACTGTCACACATTTTTGAACTCTAAAAAGTTAATGATGGTAGTAAAAAAAAGCCTGTCTGGGTTTAGTCTGATTAGCTGCCGTTTTCTTTTGTTGCACTTTGAACTTTTTCTCTTCAGATTAGGATTTACGATTCCATATCTCGTAAACAATTTTGAATTTTGCTTTTATATCTTTGGCCAAGTTGTTGCTCTTGGCTTGGCCATCGAAACATTTCTTTGTAATAAATCAAAAAAATTACATCTTCATACTCAAAATTACAAAAAAAACCAAGTTTTGAACACTTTATTACACTTTTTCAACTTCATCTTGAAACTCGTTACAAATTTGGACAAGTAACATAATACAAAGTTGTAACTTAGGCTTAAATTAACAAACTGTTAGAACTAACAAACTTCATTTCATTACTCTTTCACATAGTTATAGGCCAACACGCTTGTAGAACTGACATAAAAATTCGAAAAAAACGAATATTTTCGGTAATAAAGTAAAACTTTAAAATTTTTTAATTATAATTTTTAAGTTATGTTTTTTTTTTTACTATTTTATTGATTTAATACAAACAAATCGAAAAGACATAGTTGAAAAACAGTGCAAAATGAGGGAAAAACATGATGATTTTATGAAATTTTTGTAATTTTGAGTATATAGATGTGACTTTTTTGAATGTTAAGAAATGTTTTGGAAGCCACGCCAAAAGCAACAACATCCTCTAAGACGTCAAATCGAAATTCCAAATAGTTTACGAGATATGTAGTTGCAAGTCCCAATCAGAAGCTGAAAACTTTAAGGTTCAATAAAAGAAAACGGCAGCGAATGTTTTTGTACTACCATCATACCCTTTCGGAATTTTTTAGTGTCGACTCTATCAACTTTTTAGTGTTGCGCAGTGTAAGTTATACTCCTGTACCCCTGATAACGAACGCAATATTTTAAAGAGGTGGAAGGACTAAGAGAATCATTTTATTTATATTGCGTGTTTTCAGGGCTTAGATCAGAGATGGGCGCGCTGCGACATTCCAATGCACACGAGGCAGTGTGTGCATAGGTCCTCTGCCGCGGCCGACTGCAAAAATCACACGTACGCTATAAGCATTGAAAGCTATTTATAGAACACGAATGCGGCGCACGCAAATTGTGCTTGTATGCGTGTGAAAAGTGTGACGATATGTGTGCATGCCCATCTCTGGTTTAGATGTACTGCCCATACCCTTCAGTTAGCCGTCAAAGCAGTTTTGAAAAAGCATGGATTCGTCATCGTTATACTTATGTATAAGAAGTTTGAGTTTAGTACACTTACTGAATAATCGAGATTCCAAATGGGGCCGCTTTTGTCTAAATGATTTGTCAAAGTGATATTTAAAACCACCCACCTAGCATTTTATGAAATTTCTGATCACATTCGAGCCCTCAGTCTGATTAAAATATTCATAAATATCCTTATTTTCTGTTCATAAATGGAACTTTTGTCGGGAGAAAATGGTACTCTAGACGAGACTCTTCATGAAGAGTCGTTTATACGTTACGTTATTCTGATCAGTTTCGACTCATTTTCAAGTCATTTGCAAGTCTTTTACCGGTCGTTTTTTGATGAATCACATTACGAGCAAATGCATAAGTAATTTTCGAGTCTACCTTTAATCTCTTTTTAACCCTAACCGTTTTTCGTTTCAGTTTTAATCTCTGATTAAAGTATTTAAGTATTAAGACAAAGGTGTAAAGTATCAAATAGGTTCTAACGAGTTCTCTAACAATCCATTGGCCTTGTTTCCTATTCAAATGCCTTTTCACAAATTGCTGTCACAATTTGCATATCTATGCCAAAATTTACATTCAACTAATGCATGTCACCATCCGGCTCCAGTCCCCATCCGCATATCCATCGTTTCATTGATAAATTGTCTCAACAAAAATACCAACTAACTACAACAGGTACAAACATCTCGTCGCTTCGCTTTTCCTCTTGTCCATGCAATCACTACACTTCAATCTGCTTTCAGCTTGGAGAGCTGGAGCTGCTCCCCAACATCTGCCAGTTGGAGTTGGACGAACGATTGTAATCAAAATACAACAAATTAAGGAGAGGGAGAGGACTTTGGGTGCCTTTTTTAAAATATTTATTTATGCAATTATTTTGCAAGTAGCTCAAAATAAATAAATGAAATGAAATGAAATGGTCAGGCCTCGTACCTTGGAACGGGTTCCAAGTGCCTGGGCACGACTTTCAATTGACGACGCAGTAAATTAAAATTTAAATTTATGCCATTTGCGGAGAGAAGGTGTACCCCAAACCAACACACAGACACACACAAAGCCAAGAGCCACAATTAGCCGATGTCGAAAGGTGCACCGTGGTCTGGGCCAAATGGCCAACATCAGCGTAAGTCGAAGTAAACGACATTATCTGGTCATGTCATCATTTCTATTGTCATCATAATCTTCGTGTCATCTTTCTGTCAAAAATTTATTTATTTATCGCGAAATGTATTGCAAAGTGAAACGTCATTGCGGTCACTTTTAGTGCCCCACCTGCCAACAGGTGTACAAGTTTTGGTACTTACTTGAGTTCCTCCTCATTTTTGACCCAATTAGTTGTTTGCCGTTGACTGGCTACAATGTAAGCCAAAAGTTTATGGCTCGTAAATGTCGGAAACTGTTGCATTTTGTAGCTTGTTGCATTTTATTAAAGGCGAGCGCATGAGATGTACGTGAAAGTGTGTGTAAATTGGATAATCTTATATAGTAAAGCGCAATTGCGACTACTGTGCGAGAACCCAGACGGGTTCGAACCCGAATACAAAATTCCAAAATTCTTGAAAAAGCTTCTCAAATACTTTGGAAAAATTAAAGTTATTCTAAATGTTTCTCAAATATTTGATAATGTTTAAGCCCTTCATTATTCTCTTGCCCTTTCAATTATCTCTTTAGTCAAAATCCAAGTCATAACCTTCCATTCGACAGGTAATTTCAGCATGTTTAGCTCACTTAATTGCCCACCGAAACCACCCAGAAGTCTGGTTTGGTCATAGGGGCACTTAAACAGTAGTTGCTCCCGTCCGATGGTAAACACAAATTACCAACTTTAATGCGACAGGCTCCGGCAACAGCAAAATTAACATGACAACGGCAATACTTCAATGCAGGCGGCAAGAGACTTCGAAGAAAGCAAAGCCATACTCGTATTTTTGGTGTTAAAATGGATATAGCTGCATTTTATTATGATTATTATGAATTTCGACTGGCATCAGCAGGAAAACAAAAACCATTGACGAACGAGCGGCAAACCAAAACTCATCAGTAGTGGAGACGCGGCTAGGGGGATGGGGAGCTGCCGCACCGGTAGCAACGGTAGCCGATTGGGTGCAAGTGCAAGCGAGTCGCGTTAATGGCCAACAAAAGAGACCAGCACAGGCCTGGCCCAGAGAGGCTTCAATGTGAATTCCGTGCATTTGCAATCGCACTTGACTGCCACTACGTCCGGTCGATGGGTACGAGAAGTTGCAGCTAAATTGAGTTGAGGGGGGGTACAGCAGACGCTCCATGAAAAGGACATGTTAAACGTTGAAATAAAGCGAGTAATATTCTTTACTTTATTCTTCGTTGTTCAGTTTATCACTTTGTCATTATTTGTTCAGTTGCTTACAGAATTGCTCAGTGAACCAACTTAGTTGCTCACTTTTTAGTGAGTAAACATAGCTAGTATACTTCTTTTTTACAGACACATAAGTTATAAGTTAAGAGCTAACAAAAGGCCAGATAACACCCCAGTTACGGAAAGGTTCATAATGAACATAATTGGTTGTAGATAGATCGGAGAGAAATTTCTGGTAAGATGCAAAGGAATAGCAACATTCATTTGGCTTCCAAAGCTATAGAGTAAATATCACCTGATACGAGTTTTCCGCGTCCGGCGGTTCTTAAAAGATGGAAGATCGATTAAGAGTAGTCTATGCTCTTAAGGTGGCAGATCAGGAGTGCCCAGAATCAGCTTACGCGCTCGAGAATACCAATACAAATGAAGAAAATATATCTTTAGCACAGGGTTCCCCAAGCAGAGAGCTTGAAAATGTGACTGTGTCTCTCTCTAACACACAGTGATGCATGACTTCGGCAAGCATTCTGTGTGAATTGGCGAGTATGTTCGTGCCCCAGGGGCTATCGCTGGGGAACTCTGCTTTAGCAGAGTTATAAAAAGAAATATAAAGAGTAAACCGATTTTGGTTTATAAGTGTGCGAACGTTTGGCTCGTGTCGGCGTGAATAGCTAAATGCATTCGGCCGTGCGAGTGGTGCCAATGCATTCGAATTTACAAGAGACACAGGAGAGAGAGAGAGAGAGAGAGAGAAGAGAGCAACAACCCAACAACTCTTCGCTCGGAATTAAAGAGAGGACAGAACGCATATGAATTTGTTTTTGCTTTACGTAGTCATAAAGCGCCCCATACACCACACAAATTTTTGCGCAAAACGCTTATGTGTGTTAGTGAAATATGGGTGTATGCGTCACACGTACGCATTTGTGCAAATCGAGATTTTTTTGGTCAAATTTTTAGGAGTGTTTGTGTGGTGAGTGTGCATTTTGCGCAAATTGTGTTCAGTTCGTAGCAAGTCGTCGGCGCGTGTGCCACTTGTAATCATGAAAAAAGAAGCGGAGCAGCATTTTATTTTGGAATTCATGGAAGTGTATCGTTCCTTACCTTCTCTGTGGCACATAAAAGTGAAGGAATACGCCAACAGAAACAAAAAGAACTCCCAATATGAAATTTTGATAGAAATAGCTTCTTGCCAAATGGTATCTTGTTTTTAAATTAAAGGAGTCACCAATTTCAGCAAACCATCAAAAACTGGTTGATTCATCCGAATGAAGTTCTGAACTGAAGTCATTTGGCGATGTATTCCCCAATTCTTTCAGTAAATGCCCATGTGTAAAAATTGGACGTTGAACTAGCCACGGCTTCGCCCACAAGCGCCTTTTCGTTTCTTTTTTTAATTTCCTTTTCACTGCCACTGCCAAAGGCAACAGCAATAGCTGCGTCTTCCTCCATCTTTATTTGCCGAGCGCTTGCTTTCAACTGAAATTTTCGCAAATGTTGGTGTGGTGTGTGGGCTAAATGCGTGTGAATTTGCACAAAAATTTGTGTGGTGTATGGGGCGCTTAAGGCATGCGTGAAAGCTAAACAACAACTAATGCGCTCATTGCGGAATTGTCTTGGGCAACCCTATGGTAGTAATTGGTAGGATCCCAGTTGAGGCCCAGTTAAGGCCACGGAATGTAAAATTTAAAAACCCTTTTGGAGCCTATTCAAGTTGGTCCTGATATTTTTGGTAATGCGGTAACCAAACACACGAATCATATTTAAGAATTGGTTGTACCACTGAACATATAAATGATAAGTGAGATGCGGATCGTTAAATTCCTTGGACCATTTTTAGATAAATCCAATAACACCCATCGCTTCCTTGCAGATTACATGTATATGACTATTGAAGCTTAACTTGCTAATATGTACGATGGAAAATCATACACTTATACGTTTCAGCGTTAAGTGGGGGAGACTGTTAACAGAACACCATGTTTGCAGAGAATTCAAAGGAAGAGAAGACACCGGATCATTATAAGACAAGCAGAGTCTTAGGATATCAGCGTACGTCAAAGCATGCTTGTGAAGCAAACCATGATTAATGTCGTTAGTGTAAAGGTCCTAGCTGTCTACTTTGAGGATCCCCAGATAGTACGCTTTTGGATTCACTAAATGGAAACTCGTTGGGAACTTTCTGTCAAATAAGCCTTTATACAGCTAAGAAGGTTAGGAGGAAACCTAAACAAAGCCATGTAGTAGTGCTATATTTGATAAGTTATAAGCATTTCAAAAAAGTTTGGGAATGTCAGATTTAGATCCATTTTTTTTGGAGAGGAATGAAGAAAGATTCCTTCTAATCGTTTGGATACTCACTCTGCTCAAGAGATACGTTAAACAGCTTTAATAGCAGGCTACATAAAGAACTAGCACTATTTCTCAGTATACAGCCTGGTCATTATCTGGTCCTGAATTTATACTCTGCACCAAAGGTACACAGAGTATATTTAGTTTGTGCAAAAGAATGTAACAGGGAGAATGAATCATTTCCGACCCTATAGAGTAAATATATTCTTGATCAGCATCAACAGACAAGTCGATATAGCCATGTCCGTCTGTCTGTATGTAGGCACAGATCTCAGAGATGGTAAGAGATAGAGGTTTGACATGTATGGCACATATATTTCTTATACCTGCAGGCAGATAAAGATTATTTTCAATTTTTGCCATTCCCCCTTCCACCCCCTCAATTTTAAAACGTCATGTCTTCCACAGTTTTGTTGATAGATGGTTAGAACCCATCAAGCAATCAGTATTACACATCGATTTGCCAATCAAATGACAAAGATCAGACGAACGATAGTCAAGTTATAAGGAAAACAAACTATTATGATGGGTAACACTGGCCGCAACGGCGATGGGCAACACTTCACGGACTTTATAGCTTTTTTTTGCCGCTTTATGTGGCTTCTAACTTAAATTGATCAAATAAATGCAAACTTTGGGGGTACACCTAAAGTTAGCGATCCCCAGAACAACACACATAACTTAACGGAAGCCTGTTATAGTAGATTTATCGAATTAAAAACCAACGTCATAGAACAACACCTTACTAAAACTGATTTCAGCCCGAACAAAATTGCAAACCAACTAAATGAAGATCAAACAGACGAATACTTTATTACCACAGACAAACTAAAATATATCCTTTCTAAGCTAAAAAACAAAATTTCCTTTGGGCTAGACGGTATCCCACAATGCTTAATTAACGAATATTGCACACTATTTAATAATCAGCTCCACAACGGACATTTTCCCCAAAAATGGAAAGAAGCCAAAATGATAGTATCACCAAAGAAAGGGAAAGACCAAACCCTGATCCAGAATCTAAGACCCATTAGCCTTCTTCCAAATATAAACAAAATATTTGAAGTCTGTATAAATAACATCATTACCGAATACTGTGACCTTAACAATATTAAAAATAAAAAATGACAAGCAATTTGGATTTAAGCATGAACATTCAACAATACATGCGATTAACTGCTTAGTATCTAATATCTACTGGAACTGGAATAAAAAGGAATGCACGGGAGCTTGTCTTATTGATCTAGAAAAAGCGTTCGACAGTGTTTGGATCAAGGGCTTAATGTTTAAATTAATCAAATACAAGTTTTCACTTCTAATATTAGTACTAATCCATAATATGATCAGCTAAAAAGACTTTATAGTTGAAAATGCAGATAAAAGAAGTTCAAAAAAAATTCAAAATAGTTAACGGCTTACAGCAATTAACTGTAAGCTCCTCAATCCTTTTCAACTTACTGCTTTTGCCGACGATATAATCATTTATCATGCTGACAACACTATAGACAAAATTAACACTGAGCTACAAAAAAAATACGACGAAGTTAGTAGATACACAATAAACTGGCACTTAAGCATAAATATAGATAAATGTGAAACTATACTGTTCAGAACCCCAGACAAAAAGTGTAATAGTAACATCCACAAGAACTGGAAGTCTTTTGGCATTAGATCCCAAAACAGGACTTCAATCATTGAAACAAATAGTTCGGAAAAATACTTGGGGCTAAAGGCAGATAAGTTTCTCTATTTCGATAAACACCTAAAAGACCAGCTAGCCAAAGCCAAGATAAAAATACTAATGTATCAATGCTTAATACGACCCATAATAACTTATGCTTGCGCTATTTGGTTCAACATTTCACTTTCATATATGGAGAGAATCAGAACCTTTGAAAGGAGATGTCTTAGAACTTGCTTATCGATGCACAGAATGCCACACAGCGAGTACACCAAGTACTACTCCAACAAAAAACTATATAATAAAGCAAACATAATAAGAATAGACAACTTTATAATAAAAATCATAAGAAATCACATCCAAAAATGCTTTACTTGTGATAATAACAACCTTATCCTGGCACCCTATCATGTTAGTCAAAAATATATACACACTAGAAAATGGTTTTGTGCCACCAGAAGCATTTCTTTATTTGGATAGCATTAAATTTATTCAAAACAGAGAAGGCATTCAAATACTCTACCACAGGTTCAGAAGAGCAAATAATAAAAAAGTAAAATTAATCCCCTTAGAAATAAATGAACTTAGATTTAGCCAAACCATTTCTAAAAGAGATGGTATTATCTTTCAAAAATACTCAAAAATGTATTGGTGGCGCAGCAACTAGCCTAATATAGTTATTATCTACATCTATTACTTTTTCTTTTACTTCTTTTATCCACACCAAAAAACTTAAAAAATTAATGTAAAGTTTTTGTTCTTTCTTTTTTCATTACATACCAAATATATAGATACATTATCTTTAATAGCTTAAGTATTTTGTAAATTTAAGATGGTAAGTTTAAAAAAAAAATTTTAATTAGTAGTAAAAGTGTACGAGAGAGCCCACGAAGGGACAAGATACGAATTAATATTGTAAAATTTACAGTTTAGTTTTTGCCATCAGAACTAAGCTGTACCGGCACAATGTTTAGGTACTTTTCATTTATTTAGGTTCTAAAAATAACGATTCTCGGACTCAAAAAATGAATATATGAAATACCTGTACAGCTTTTCACTTTACTCACTCAACGATTGAGTAAACATACTCAGAGGCTCATTTTTTAGCGAGGAAATATATAAAGCAAGCTTGTTAAATTTACCAACTTTGTTCAGTTTTTCCGTTTTCATATTGCATAAGCTTGTTTAGTTTTCCACTTTACTCACTTTGTTCTTTTTTGTTCAGTTGCTCACTTAATTGTTTTACTTAATTCAGTAGCTCAACTGAACAAAAAAGAGCAACTGAGACAGAACATTTTGACTTGTTTAGTAAGCAACTCAATCCTCTTTGGACCATTTAGTCAACATCCACTGTACGTCAACTGCCCCGACTGATGACGACGTTGAAAACTTTAACGCGTTTTTCGCTTTGGCATGATCATTATCGCCGGTTTCGTTTTACGCAACTCATTTGGCCCCAACCAACTGGCAACTGGCCACTGCAGCAGTCCAACTCATCTGCTTCTGACCAACTTGTTCTTTTCGGTGATCCATCAATTGTTGTACAATGTCCGAAATGCAACTCGTATCCATGATGTACGCTCATTGCCTTGGCTCCAACAGCTCCCAGCTCCCGGTCTGTTCGTTCTGCATTTGTTGCCCAATTTGATTTGCTACCATTTACCGGGCCCACTCGCTCTTTTTGGTTACAAACTGTTCTCCATCATCTGATTGCTTGTTGTGGTGGGGCATCAAAAACAAATAAAAGCTTAAATTGTTTTCAGATCATAAAGCAAAAAGGGTTTAACCCATTGATTGTCTGTTGATTGCCATTTATTGCCCTCCGGTGTCTTTGTTTCCGAGTGGAACTGGGTGGTTTTCGATGATTTTTACAACTTCACAGTTATGATTATTGGCGGGGCTAATGAGTGCAGAATGGGAGCAAATTTTGTTGCATTAACAACATAAAAGAAAACACCAAATGTTGTGAACCAAAAGAAGACTCCTTCTCCTGACGATGAACTTGAACTCCAGTTTGTTCTAGCAAAAAAAAATATCCAAAGGCTTAAGCGAACTTTGAGAAATTGGGCCTTAACCAAGTTCTCAGACTCAACTCATATAATCTCCCATGCACAATTAGGGCTGCAAAACAAACAAATACTCAAAAGAACCGCAAAACAAATTTAGTTACAACAACAAACCGTTGGCTGGCCCACAGCGACTGCCAACAACTGCAACTCCATTCAGCACATTGATCTTGCAGCTTCATGGGGATCGATCGCTTGATGTTGTCAATCAGAGCAAAATTTAAACGAAGGTTAAGAGAGTTGCATACGTTTAATCTTGGCCAGAGTTGCGGAGTAGCCGCAAGCAAATCATTGAAGCGCGTAAAACAAAGCAACGACGGATGCACCCCAATCCCCCCTCCAGCCCCCTCTTATCCCACAGTACGATGGGTAATGATGGAAGTTGCGATAGAGATTCAACGCCGCTGATTGCAAATCGGTTGCATTTGTGTTGCAAATTTACAGCTCCATCAGCCATCTGCTGGCTGCTGCATCATTAGCTTGACCAAGGTCAGAGCTGGAGTTGCTGATGGAACTGGATGAGGTAATCAGGCACAAATTAACCAAAGTGATGATGCGTTAAGTGGCAAAAATGGCGCAACCACCACCACCACACCACCATCAGGAAATTAGTTTTAGCGGTTTTGGCAAATGGATTTTTAGGGGTTGGACTTTGAGTGACAGCTGCTGGCTCAGAGTTGACGACGCCCACATTTTGGCCAATTAAAATCTAATTTCATCAACAAATTTTCGCAAAATTGTGTGCAACAACACTGATGACAGTTTAATTGTCCTTATGACAGCAGCTGCTTTCACTTAGGCACGGGGATCGCTTACATTAACGGCCCCACCAAAAGATCTGGAGAGAGTTGATAAGGCAGATTAAGTTGAAATTTTTGACATTCATTTGTTGGCATTTTGTGGGGAACTCTGGAAAAGACTCTTGACATTCTTAAGGGTTAGGAAGTTATTGCGTTTTAATGACAATTAATCAAGCCCGGCAATTTGGCTGCAACCCGGTGTCAAATCGACTTATGAGCATAGCTGGGGTCCTTAGAATTGAGTTGATATGTTTCTTTAACAAAGTTCTATGAAATTCTTCATAAACCAGGGACTTTGCCAGGGAAGGAGTGCACAGACGTTTAAAAGTTTATGAATTTTTTTACAAAATTTGATGACAAAGTGAATTAAATATCGAAGGGTTCAACCACCATTTGTAAAAAGAGAACATTTCTTGTCTACAAAGAACCATTAATAAGTATAAATTGGTCAACAGCATTTATTTATGTATAACTTCAATCTCAATTTTTAAAGATGACGATTTAGGAAGGTCATTTCAAAATTTTGATACCCAATTATAATATATTATTTTGGCCTTTGGATTTTCTAAGTCAGCATCGACTCAAGTCTAAGTTAAAGTCTTTTTCAAATATGAAGAAATTCGAAATAATATTTTGTATATTTAACAAATTAATTGATTTTCTATTTAATTTACCCTTGTAGAGGGTATATTAAAACTGTCCAGATGTTTGTAATGCATAGACGGAAGCATCTCCGACCACATAAAGTATATATATTCTTGATCAGCATGACGAGCTGAGTTGATATAGCCATGTCCGTCTGTCCGTTTGTCCGTCCGTCTGTCCATCTCCTCCGTCAGTTTTAAAGCTATCTTAACCAAACTTTGAACGAAGACTTTTGGTACAAAGACGCTGCACATTTGTCGGAACCGGTAAGATCGGATGACTATAGCATATAGCTGCCATAGGAACCTTCGGTCGAAAATGTTGTTTTTGTGAAAAAAACGTTTTTGTCTTCAACGCAAACGTCCCCAAACCTCGTATTTATATGTTCTTTTATGCTTTCACATAATTCCACCAAGTTTGATAAGACATAGAAATTGGGTGTAGCAAATGTATATAGGAGACCTTGTCAAAAATGTGTACATTTGGCCGAATGTACATATTTGTGTCAGTGGAATCAGGCTACTAATTTATATAAATCTTTCAAGCTACAAGGGTATAAAAACTTCGTTCGAGCCGAAGTTAGCTTTTCTCTATTTTTTTTTTTTTGTCTTCAACGCAAACGTCCCCAATCCTCGTATTTATAAGTTTCTATGCTTTTACACAATTCCATAAATTTTGATGAAAGTCGGTCAACTATATAGTATAGCTGCCATACAAAATATATTTCTGAAAAAAGTCTTAGCAGGAAAAACTTTTTTGTTTTCACTGCTATCGCTCCCAAACTAGTTACTGATCAATATTATATGCTACCATACAAAAGTCGAAAAGTAGTTCTTGTGAGAAAAACTTTTTGTTTTCAATAGTAACGTCTTTCAGCTTTCCAGCTAGGATTATTATCGGTTTCCACACAATTTTGGGAAGTTTGGTCAAATTCTTATGAATATATCGTATATCTACCATATAACAAACTGGCAAGCAATTGATGGTGGCAGCCCTGGCCACCTCTGTCCACACTAATTAGGCAGCAGCTGTGCAGTTTGCACCATCCCTAACGCAGTAGCAGAACGACAGCCCGTACGCCATCCGGGGCGCAGCTTCTGGTGGGTTTCGATTCGCGCGGGTGGCGCCCGCTTCGCTCCGTACAATCATCTCGCTCTCTCTCGCGCTCGTAGCAAAAGCGCTTTGTTCCAAATGTTGGCTGACAGAGCAAGGCATTCAGAACAGTTCACAGAGCAAGAGATACAGAACAGCTCACATAGCAAAGAAAACAGAACAGATCACAGAGAAAGCCAGACAGAACAGAAGAGACTGAACAGCTCTTAGAATTACTCAAGAACAACTAAGAGCAAGATAGACTGAACAAAAGTGAACAATTGAAGAGAAACATGTTCACTTATTCAGTTTAAAGTACAACTCAATTTTGTTCACTCACTCATGAACAACCCAACACTAGTGCAGAGTATTATATACACTCAGAGAAAAAATAGAGAATTTCGCTCTTGAATCAAGAGCATTCGTTCTCAAAAGTACGGTAAGAGTGAATATTCTTGATCCAAGAGCGAAATTCTTGATTCAAGAGTAAATTTTTGATCCCGACATTCCTGATTCAAGAGTTTCAGCTCTTGATCCAAGTATGAATAATTATTGATTCAAGAGTTTCAGTACTTGATCCAAGAACGAATAACTCTCAAAATTAAAAAATTAAAAAGAATATTTGGGGTGGGGGGTGGGAGAGACACGACCGACCCGACCCGACTCTCTGCGAGAGCGACTCCAAAGCTATTCTCTCAAAGTTTAGTTGCCCCCTTGCCTATAAAAAAAACCAAATTGAGAACGTTTAGAACGAATTTATCTCGATTCCAAGAGCGAAATTCTGGAAAATTCAAGAACGACTAATTTTTTTTTCAAGATCGTTCGTACTCAAATTATTCGTTCTAGTTTTTTCTTAGTGTACGTATATTACAACTAACTCCATTTATTTGAATACAAAACTTAAAAGTAGAATAACTTAAATTAACTAATAATTTCATACGATTAATTAATTAGAGCTTACAGATTCCAAATTTTTTTATACCCTTGTTGAGGGTATATTAAAATTGTCTAGATGTTTGTAACGCATAAAAGGAAACATCTTCGACCACACAAAGTATATATATTCTTGATCAGCATGACGAGCTGCGTTGATATATAAGCTACAAGAGTATATAATCCTCGGGCGAGCCGAAGTTAGCTTTCCTTTATTTTTTATGAGTAATATAATCTTTTCCTCACCTTTCATAAATTAATGAGATCTTCAGACTTCAATTTTTTTTGTAAGGATAATACATATAAACATAAATGATGACATCGTTTACCTATAAATTAAAATTTTTGTTAATAAATAACAGCAACATTCATGGCTCTTAAGGAAGCCCTATCACTTATAATGCTTCCAGCTTTGCTGAACTTTCTTTCAAATTCTGTTGATGTGGCAGGCACGTGTAGAACACGATTTAAAAGGGGTATCGGTTGGGAAGCACTGAAATTAAACGCATATACATCCGCATATCATCTTGTCTTACAGGTTCCATGAGTGCGTTCTCTAATATTGACACATATTAATGATGGCATCTGATCGGGTGTTCCTAGTCTTTGTAGCTATCCATGAACTGGAACAGTGGTTTGAGTTAAGCGGCTTTTCAAAAGGTAAAGGCGGCTCTGTATCAAGCATTTTTTGAGGCATGCGTTTAGTTTTAGAGCCGCCAACACCAATAAATGCTTATCTAAGCGAAATGTTAACTATTAATTTATCATCAAATTTCGTATAATACTATTATATATTTAATTTCCTTACCGAAGACTAAAAACTGATCTGCTTGCCCAACGCTAGCGAAAATGCCAAAGAATTATAAAATGGCTGGACACTATCTATAATGAAAAATTACCATCGATATTATGACACAAAACCGGTTATTCGTTATATCGATGGTACTGAATTGCAAATACACTGCAGCTTTTGCCTGCCTTCCAAATTTTAGTTTAACCTTGAAAACTGCTGGCCAAAACCTCAACCTTTTTTTGCATCAGATTCAGATATATGCAAATCGGCCAGACAGATAAACACATATTTCCAGCTACCAAATTGACTAAAACTTTAGGACCGTTAGAACCGCCAAAAATTTGCATGATTCGCTCCAGGCAGAAGCCAGTAGCCCCATAAATTTCAAATTATAAATCATAAAACTTTGAGAATCATCAAAAAAAAAAATTGGCTACTGCAATTTTGGGGGCCTTTACTGACAAAATTATGTTTAAGCACGAAAGGGTAGAAAAAATTTTGAAGCTGATCATCAAAAGCTAACTGTTCTTCCAACGATTTTGCATAATCGCAGGCAAAACGATTTTTGCTTTTATTTTTGGTTGCATGAAATTGCAATTAACCTTAATTGATTGAACGATTATCGCCCAAAAATTTCACTTTCAATTGCTGTCTGCGACTTCCGATTTCGATGAGTTCAAGTGGGATGAGAGTCTGCGTCTATCATTAGCATCAAAAAGCTATCATCATCATTATTCGAATCAGAGCAGGCGGACACTGACTATCCAAGCACGAGCCTCACACTTGCACGCGATGAAGCTGTTGCTATTGTTGGTATAATGTTAGATACAATCACACACACACACACACACACGCGTACATAATCATAGACCCCTCATACTAGTTGTTTCCGAGGTGTTGCTTTGTGAAATGCTATTAAATCAATGGGTAGACATGCCATGTTTATGAATTAAATCCCAAAGAATAATACAACTTTAATTTGAATTTTTTTTTAACGAGAATTCACACCCTAATCGACCTGAGTAACAAATGGTAATATCACAATCAAAATAAGAGTACATTGGCAAGAGTAAAACTCCAAATATTACAAATTCAACTAGTTATTGCTTTAAACATAGATCCAACAACTAAAGATCTTACTCCCTTCTAGGCCAGTTCTATGCTCACATAAATTTGACCTTCTGTACTATATTTCAATTGAGAAGTTTCCGATTGAAGGCTTTCAGTCCAATGACATAAATTGACAAACTTTACGCAGCTCAGCCATGTTTAATCGCTCAATCAAGCAAAGAATCGAGCTCTCAACTAAGAAAAAAAAAACAAATGAAATTACTTTAAATATAAATCAATATCGATAGCAAAATGGCCAACAATGTAAGCACTAAATCAAAGTGTCAATATGGTCAACTGATACACTGGAGAGTCAAACTCTCGAGCGGAAATTGAATTATGCCCCCGGAGCCAAGACAAAGTTGGCCACTAACTGCGTTAGAGTTGAAGTGGACATGCATGAATGGGCTCTTGAGTGACTGGGTGACAGGCAACTGGAGCTCGAATCAGGTGCAACCACTTTCGTTAGCCAGCCAAACGGACGTTTGCAGATTGTCGACTGTGAGAATCTAATGTCCATGTCTGTGCGGCTTCCTTTGCAAAACTAGTTTTGGAACGGCATTAGATACGAGAGACTACGCATAGTTTATGGTCGGCAATTAAAATTGAGCCGGCACAGGAGTGGGGAGATCAAATATGACGATGGACGTCTCGGGCCAAATGCATTTAATGAAAATTAGTGGCAATAACATGAAAATTCATAGCTTAATTCAGTCACAAAAAAAAAAAAAAACTCAGTCTGGCAGACAGAGTTGAATGGTGAATTGGCATTGCTTTATTGGCAGATTGACATGGGAAAATGGTTATAAAAGGACTGTGTATAGTTTTTTTTTGTTGTCTTTGAGCTTATAAATAAAAAATTGATTGATTGATTGCTTGGTTAATTTGAAATGAGATGAGCCATAAATACTAGAATATCAATTCCTTTTTGTGTATTAAAATTGTTGAAAGTTTTTAAAAAACTGCAATAAGTTTTACTAAAGAAGACCAACCCAAAGTATTGGTTTTTTTAAAACGATTTTTCTCATTAATGACAAGCCCAACTTCTGGCATTTCAACTCAAATTAGTTAGTGATTGTATTTAAGCTACCGCTATAGTTTAAAGGTTAAGGACTTTTTTTTATTAAGATAAGTAACGTTTTGCATTGCAGCCGAATTCCGTATGCATCGAAGAAGCCCCAACTATGCAAGCCTCGAGGTACTCTGGTTTCAATGGTTTACATAGTTCTTAACATGGTTCTTGGAGCTAAGTGAACCGTGGGTTTGTTTCGGTTCAGTGGTTCCAGCGATTTCATCGGTTTTCAAAATTGAACTTTTTCCCAGAAAGGCAGACCGATGACAGCTACACTGCACGTCAGATGAATAGGTTTACCATCTCTCCCATTTGAAAGTGCAATATCACAATAACGGCATGTGCAAACTCTGCCAAAGCTCTTAACGACGCTAAATCTGATTGTGAATTTAAATACTGGCGGAAAGACACTTTTTTGGATTCGTTTGGATAAACTCAATCTTGAAATAGCAAAAAAATAGAACACACGCAAGTTGAGTTTTCAGGTTGACCCAAAGAAGTTCTATAACTAAGTCAATGCTAAAAGAAGATCCTCTCAATTCCCGCCCTCCCTTTCCTTAGATAATATAACGGCTGACAATGACTCGGATATTTCCAATTTATTTGCAATATTTTTTCAACGATGCTATTCTGCATCGCCAAAAAATTTGGTCACTACTTATCCTTATTCAGTGGCAAATTCCAACTGCATTGTATGCCCTGTGGTTGATGCAGATAGCGTTTTTTTCAGCTTACGTTTTATCAAGTCGTCTTTTAGTCCAAGACCTGACTAAGTGCCCAGCTGTGTGTTAAAACTTTGTGCCGGCTCTTTATGTGTGCCGCTTGCAAAACTTTTCAACTTAACTCTTCAACTGGGAGATTTCCCTAGTCTTTGAAGGAATCCTACATTATTCCTATTCATAAGAAGGGTCCAAAGTCAATTATATCGAACTACAGGTGTGTATCGAAACTATCAGACATTCCAAAGCTTTTCGAAAAGATCCTGACTTCCCAACTACAACAATTTTTGTCGCTCAGTAATATCCAAATCTCAGCATGGTTTCATGAAGAATCGCTCTATATCTACGAATTTACTGGAATTTACTACTCTGGTAAACAATGGATTTGTCCATAAGCGGCAAACTGATGTAGTTTATACTGATTTCAGCAAGGCATCTGACTCCGTAAATCATGAGCTTTTAGTACATAAATTGAGTTTGCTCGGCTTCCCTACACTCCTCCTCATCTGGATCAAGTCATATCTAAGCGATCGATCTCAACGAGTTCGTTTGAAATCTATACTATCCAGCTCCATTAATGTTCTATCTGGGATTCCCCAAGGTAGTCATTTAGGCCCACTACTATTTAACCTATTCATAAACGATATCCCACAGGTTTTATCCCATTCGCATGCATTAATGTTTGCCGATGATCTAAAACTTTGTTTGTCGTATAATGACCCGGCGTCTCCTCTCCTCCTCCAATCCGATTTAAGCTCTCTTCACATCTGGTGCTCGGTGAATAGGCTTCCTCTTAATCTCAGCAAGTGTAAATGTATGACCTTTAGTCGTATTCAACCGTATGAGTTTAATTATATGATTGATACCAACCCATTGGAACGAATTTATAAAGTGGATGATTTGGGTGTAGAATTTGTACCCAAGTTATGTTTTTATAGTCTTATAGCGGTCATCGCAAACAAGGCAATGGGAGTTCTCGGGTTTGTTAAACGATGGTCCTATGAATTCAATGACCCCTACATCACTAAGCAACTGTATGTTTCCCTGGTAAGACCAATCCTTGAATATGGGTCGTGTGTCTGGTCTCCATACTATCAAAAATATCAAGATCAACTGGAATCGGTTCAGAAACAGTTCTTAATTTTCGCTCTCCGAGGCTTAAGCTGGGATCCTTCCACACATCTTCCTCTTTACGAGGACAGATTACGCTTAATCAACCTGCCTTTTCTTAAGAACCGCAAAACTTGCCATGGTGTCCTTTTTATTCATAAACTCCTGTCAGGAGTAATCGACTCTATCGCTTTGTTATCTAAGTCTTGCTGTCCCACAACGCAGTACCAGAAATTTTTATCCTATTTATCTACAGCCTTGCCTAACAAACTACGCTCATCACAAACCCATCCGAAACCTTTGTTTAAACTATGACTTGCATTATCATACTTTCTCAACTCACTCCTCCTTGTTTGTAATAAAAAACGAGAGCGTAAGTTAAAGTCGGCTCTAACCGACTTCGATATACCCGTTACTCATGGAAACAAATGTTTATTAGCCTTCCTGTATGCCTGAGGTGGGTCAGCCGAAAAGTATGCAACATTTTTTAACTCGGCTATTTATTATCCGCCAGATATTAATAGACATTTGTCAATTACTAAATCCAACATAAATGACACCAAATTCATCACGATAAACAGATCAGACAACAAAACTTTTGAAAACGTCGGTCAAGCCCGACTATTACATACTCTGCACCCTTAATGTCGCAGCTCGAATTTGGTCACGAGTCAAACGGCCAGTTAACACACAACGCACAACGCAGTGCGCTCTCTAAGTCTCTCTCTCTCTCTCTCTCTCTCTCTCTCTCACTAAGATTGCTGCTGAACGCAATGCTTAGGTTATGGGTGGGGTGGGTGGTGGCTGTTAACTGACCGTTTTTTGCTCATAACTTGAGTATCGTTCATCCGATCTTTATCATTCCTTCAGCAAATCGATAAATAATTTTGAGTACTAGATATCTTTAGAAAGTACGAACCATCTATCATCAAAACTGTAGGAGATATGACGTTTTTTCCAAATTGCGGGGGCGTGAGGGGGCGTGGCAAAAATTGAAAATAAACTTGATCTGCGTGCAGACAATAGGAGTCTACATTTCAAATTTGGTTGCTCTAGCTCTTCTAGTCTCTGAGATCTAGGTGTTCATACAGACAGACGGACAGACGGACATGGCTATATCGAATCGGCTGTTGATGCTGATCAAGAATAAATATACTTTATATGGTCGGAAATCATTCCTTCTGGCTGTTACATACATTTGCACGACTTTAGTATCCCCTTTTACTCTACGAGTAACGGGTATAATAATTTATTGTCGCTCCTAAGTAGGCCTTCTTAAAGTTAAACAGACAGAACCTATTAACCTATAAGCTATAAACTAACTAAATAAATAAATAAATATTTTGGAACATGATTTCTGAAATATAAGATATATATTTTTGACTGTATAAACGAATATATGGTGAAAAACAACATAAGTTGTTGGACCATCTTTTATTGCACACTGGTAAAGAGTGTGGTGCATTGTCTAACTGTATTTTTTAAAGGAAAATTATTTTCTTTAAGGATTCAAACAAATTCGTAATTTAGTTCAGGAACTGAAATGTCACAATATCTGGTTGATTGATTTCATTAACTATGGGCTTGAAATCCCGGGTTTGCTTTTTAATTCATTGTTTAAGTGTACAGTTTATTGCACTGAATTCGCAACTTGACCTCATGGCAGCCACTCTTCAATTAATATTCAATTCAAATTTGCATTCCCTCTTTCTCCCCACCCCCTTTTCCACGCTGTTAACCCACTGTTAAACCATTGTTAACCCACTGTTAACTCACTGTAAGCTGTCTGTTAACTCACTCTTAACTCACTGTTAACCCAATATTAGCTAACTGTTCATATAAATAATAAAAATACAAAAAAATTGAGGAAAGCTACCTTCGGCTCGACCTAAGTTTATATACACTTGTAGCTTGATGGCGCCACTATTTTGAGCATTTGCTTGTCAGTTTGTTATATGGCAGATATATGATATATTCATCAGATTTTGACCCAACTCCCCAAAATTGTGTGGAAACTGGTAATATTAACAACTGGAAGGTATAAAGACACTACCATTAAAAACAAAAAAGTTTTTCTCACTAGAACTACTCTTTCGACCGATAGTTCCTATGACTGCTATATGCTATAGTCAACCGATTTGGATCAATATTGGCAGAATCGTGTGGTAGCATACAATATTGATCAGTAACAAGTTTGGGAGAGATAGCATTGAAAACAAAAAAGTTTTTGCTACTAAGACTTTTTTTCAGCCATATCTTTTGTATCGCAGCTATTCTATAAAGTTGTCCGATTTTCAAAAAACTTGGTGGAATTATGTAAAAGCATAGAAATCTTAGAAATACGAGGATTGGGGACGTTTGCGTTGAAGACAAGAAAGTATTTCTCACTAAAACTACTTTTTCGACCGATGGTTCCTATGGCAGCTATATGCAATAGTCATCCAGCGTAGTGCAGCGTATTTGTACCAAAAGGCTTCCTGCAAAGTTTGGTTAAGATAGCTTTAAAACTGACGGAGGAGATAGCACAGAAACAGACGGACGGACAGACGGACATGGCTATATTAACTCAGCTCGTCATGCTGATCAAGAATATATATACTTTGTGTGGTCGGAGGTGCTTCCTTCTATGCGTTACAAACATCTGGACAATTTAAAATATCCTTTACAAGGGTATAAAAACGACTGGCAGAGCTCTAGATCGATCGGGATAGAATTTATTCCATTTTGTTTTTAAAATTTCAAGTATGTTTTGTTCTTGGACCTACTTAAATTAATTACGAAAGATTATAGAATTGAAAAGCGACGTTATATATTATTAAAATGAGAACCAACGTTCTTGAATCAAGAACATTTCTTACTTACAGTTAGCCAAAAAATTTAAGAAACGTTCGTTCTTAGTTCAATTACAAACTTTCTTGGATTGAGAGCTAAATGAACTTACAATGCAAGCTCCAAAAACTTTGCTACGGAAAATGTCGAATCAGGTCTTAAAATTCCCTAGATTTCTGACTTACAGTATAAACATCTTGGTCTTTGGTTAACTCATTTCCTCTGAATATTGATATAATACAGAGACCTTGTTTCAAGCACAAATTGAGAAAGCTTTAGAATTTTATAAGCTTAAACCAAGAACAAATTGTATATATTTTATGAAGCATTATTTTGTTTCAAGAATGTTTTGGGGCTGACTTTAGAATTCAAAAGACTTCCATGAAGAACATTTTGCACTTATTTTGAGAGTAAATCGGGCAGTACTTAAGACCATTACAAACTAATAGTAAGAAAACGATTTTATAAAAGTTCGAAATATACTTAAAATATGCCGAAACAGTCTTAAAACAATTATTTAGGGATTGAAAAAATGGTACTTGATATAAGACTTTTAAGCTTGAATCAAATATTTTTGTACTTACCGTACTTTTGCCACTGTTTGTTCGTGATTCAAGTACAAAGTTTTTGGTTTTTTTTTTTCTGAATTCTGGATTTCTGTACAGTTTTTTCAACATTTGTAGTGATATGTTAGTCCAATTTTCTTTATTTCCTTTACCATATTGTCGGCCGGACTCGAATACGTTACGTGAAAGTTTTTTCACACCACACGATTCCCATGATAATTTTTGTCAGTAGAATAAGGCGGCCAATGCATTTAATTCACATTTTGGTGCCTATGTATTGGAGCGTTAACTTGTTGATAGGCTCAGGAAATCGGTCCAAACATTTTTGAAAAACCAGGGAAGGCAGATTCAAGGACTTGTATACAGATCATTGTATTAATTTTGAATGTGAGAAAATGCAATTCACTTGCTCATATCAGGAATCAGCTTCCCAAACCAAACCAAAACAATAGGTCTACCATTTTCCGCACAGGGCTAAGAGATGATTTTTTAAGAATTGTTGGTGTCTTATGTGCTCAGCACTTGAATGACTCTTTCAACCATAGATAAAGTGGCTTTAACGAAATTGTTTCTTTGATGTTCGTACTTTAGTCCTGAGAATTAAACGCAGCCCTAAGAATGGCTCGTTCGTATGCTGCGGTGGTGGGTCTTTTCATGTTTTGAACTTTCTGTGATACGTTACGTAAGCAATGGCACACTAAATTTTGACTTCTTCCAATTCTGGTCCCATGATCTCTTTGGATCAATTTGCATTCATTGATAACACTTAACTGCCACTTAATTGCCCCTTCCCATTTCGTAAATTATTGTCTTAATTCAGCAAATTATTTGTGAACTAAGCTCAAGTCCGACTGATAATTTGTATTTGAACTAATTCAATTGACTAATGAAGAAGAATAAATTTTACTTACGTTACTTGTTCCAGTTATTTTTTCTCCAAAATTAAAGGCACACTTAAACTCTCTTTAGAAAAATAAAGAAAGCGATTAACTTACACTGGATTGCTTAAGAGATACAAACAAATAATGGAAACATGGCGAACCTATTCAAGTGACGTACAGTGTATATTAAGAGGCCGCAGGGATCACATGTTGTAAAATTCCCGAAACATTTCCTCTGCCAAGCGTGCACAGATTATGATAATTCATCCCTAAGGCCTACATTGGTTTATGAATCCAACCTAAAGACATTAAATACCCATCTTAGGGAACCAAATACAATTCCCTTGCTAGAATCATAGTCTGAAGGTAAGGACATTACGTCTTAAAATTCGTCAGCGATCTAACGTTGGTTGAGTTTACAGCTCGACGTAGGAGCTGTTTGCACGGTTTAATTAGTTTCAGTTCAGAACAGGCTTCCACCGCTTAGACTTATTGAAAGTACACACCCCTGATAAATATAATTGATTCACACCATTTTCGAGCTCCTAAAACTATTTAAATGTTTTCTAAGATTTAAATTTTCTAAAAGAATTCCGAAAAGTGGGAAACTTTATCCTTACAAATTCGAAAACAGCGACAGAAACCCAATTTGAAGTGTTAACCACAAAAACGAACAGAGTTAGATATAAAAAACTATTTTATAAACCGAACCGTTGGCTTAAAATGTCTGTGACCTACTGAACCTATCCAATACATATTCCCAAGCGGCTTGCACTCCTGTTCGCCATTCTTTCCAAAAACGCTGCTTTCATACTCCATATTCAGGGCGATGTCTCGTCTCGTAAGTGTGTCGTGCGTGTCGCTTGACTTCAAAGTTGAACGAGTTCAATTCACAAACGTTTCGTTAAGTTCCCATTGCGCTAGCGGTATCCAGTGTTTGATCATAATCGTGAACAGCATTGCCGCAAAATGCTTTTAAATCTACCGCCAATTGTGTATATGTAGTTCCTTCCATAGATCGCGGGTAGACCCCGTTTTGGTCTACGCATAATTGGTTGATGCCGGGATGATGTGCTCATGATTAATTCGGTTTAATTAGAAATGCAGACGAAAATTAATTCAATAATAAAAATGCCAAAGGAGCGAACCGAAAAAGATCGCAATCTAATAAATTATCATTTGCACTGCAATCGTCAATGTGTGTCGTCCTCATCCTCGTCCAGCCGACTGGCTTCAGTTCAATCAACGTTTTTGGGGACCTTTGATCAGCTGCCGTTCGGCTCCTTTTTGGGGCCTGATCAAAATTCTGTCCACCACGACTGAGTGACAGACGTTTACTTAGTTTGTTATAATTCTACTCGTGTTGATGTTTTATTGGAGTTTTTGCCCGCTGTTTGCTGCAGACGGTAGCACATTCCGGGACCCAGACCCAACGCAATACGTCACCAGCCCAAAATTTGAAGATCCTTTGATGGATTTCCTTGACCGTTAGTTGGCGGCAACGTTTTGCTAATCTAAGGCACAAATATTTCAAATATTTTGGCAAAGGGAATACAATAAAAACGCAAACGTTGGTCAAACAACAATATGTGGCATCCATGTGAAGGGCAAAGCAATTTTTTTGCGCACTATTTGCGACTAATTGCCAAAGTAACTGTTTAGTTCGGGCTAAAAAATATAGTACAGAGCTGGAAATTATTTTTAATTAAACGAATCAACAACTTTTGTAGTATATTAACACCTCATGGTGCGGGATTTTGCTGCATCGTTGCGTTTCCCTCCGCTCTAACGATGTAATTGCCGCACATCGGACTTCCGCTGGCTGGTATAATGTGTGTCATTTGAAAAGTTTCAATAAGTTGGATTATTGAAAGTGGTCAGCCAGGCAGGGAACTGGAATGTGCGGCACTTTCAATTTCATTAAGACTTGTGACGTCATGTTTAATTGCCAAACGGGTTGAAGCGGCTTGAGTTAAGAGCCTCTTTTGATCTATCCTAAGGATGGCTTATGGCAAGGACTAGCCAAATTGCCCGCGGGCGTTATGTCAGCGAGGGCTATTGCACAAATTTTGATTAAAATTTAGCTAAATAGGCCTAATTAGGAAACTTAGCGGGCATATTCGATTAAATTATTTGCAGACATAGTTTTAGTTTTGAGTTCTGGAAAATCTGCAATCATGGTTATGTAACCCAATTTTTATCAACATTATTTTATGGTGGAACCTTAGCCTTAGTTGTCTGTCCCTCCGAAATAATATATTTCTTCCAGTCCCCAAATGTCCTACATAAGAACCATTTTTAATCAGATTCATAAACAGAAAATAGTCACAGGTTTCTTAATCTATAGAATATGCTAGATGGAGTAGCAGTAGCAATAATAGGATCTGCGACTCACGAGAATTGTTATGATGCAAAAGTACTTTTTTCGTCGCCAATTGCTTTTGCTACAAGTCAATTTCGAATTTATGCAATGTTTGGCTTTGATGGTTTTATTTTTATTTTTACAGTATTCAATAAGCCCGGAACAACTATATAAGCGCTGCCCCAATCACGACATAAAGATCATGCTTGCCGACTTTAACGATAAAATTGGGAGAGAAGGAGTTTTTGTCTCGACAGTCGGCCGTTTTAGCCTTCATAAAACAACCTCCGGTAACGGAGAGAGGCTAATAGATTTTGCCGCGGGCAGAAACATGGTCATAAGTAGTACCTGGTTTAAATTAAACTGATCAACTAACGCGAAATCAGATTGATCATGTTGTGATCGACGGAAGGCACGCTTCCAGTGTTCTAGACGTGCGTGCGATTCGAAGTGCCAACATAGACTCGGATCACCACATTGTTGCAGCCAAAGTACGCACGCGGCTCAGTGTGGCACATGCCTTACGTTCTAGTACACGTTGAAAGCTAAATGTTGAGAAGCTGCAATCACTAGAGACCTCTGAAGCCTACACAGCTAAACTCACCCAACTGCTCAGGGAAAACTCAGCATTCCCTTCTGGTGTATGTGAACTGTGGACTCATATGTCACACTCCATGAGTACGGCTGCCAAGGAGATACTCGGATACGCCGAGCACCCTCGAAAGCAGACTTGGTATGATGAGGACTGCCGCGACGCTACTGCAGAGAAAGACGCTGCCTACAGGAGAACTCTGCAGTCGGGAGCAACGCGGGCTGTTAAAGAGCGATACCGAAAGAAAAGGAGAGAGGAGAAGCGCCTTTTCAGAAGGAAAAAGAATGAGCGAGAAAGGCGCATGCGTGAGGAAGTCGAGATGCTATTCGGCATGGGTGAAACTCGAAAATTCTATCGAAAGATTAGACGACTAACTGAAGGTTTCAAACCCATTGTGTGATGCAAGGACGAAAATGTGAATCAAGTCACAGATCCGCAAGTGGCGCTAGACAAATGGAGAAGCTATTGCGCCAACCTGCTGGGAGGCGGCAACGAACACAATACCGCCTCTGGAGAAGTAGCGACGCCACCAATCGACAACATAGAGATAGACCCACCGGACCGTCACGAATTACGCTTAGCCATAAAAAGGCTAAAGAACAACAAATCAGCAGGAGCTGATGACCTGCCAGCTGAACTGTTTAAGGCTGGAGGCGAGGAGTTGGTAAGGTGAATGCACCAACTCCTCAGCAGAATATGGTGCGACGATAGCCTGCCCGAAGACTGGAGTCTAAGTGTTTTTTGCCCACTTATTATAAAAGGAGACCCTGCAGTTTGCGCCAACTACCGTGGGATCAGTCTCCTTCCCATCGCATATAAGATTCTGTCGTGCATTATTTGTGAACGTCTAAAGCCGCTTATTAGCACACTGATGGGACCTTATAAGTGTGGCTTCAGACCTGGTTGATCCACCACAGACCACATATTCACATTACGACAAACTTTGGAGAAAACCTATGAGAGAGATATCAAAACCTACCATCTTTTTGTTGATTATAAATCAGCGTTTGACACACCGTTAATTTCAAGGTTTTTTTGACTACCTTTGGTATACCAGCAAAGTACGTACGAGAAGCACTCAAGGCTCCGTCAAAATTGGAAAGAACCTCTCCAAACCATTTGATACCAAGTGAGGTTTTAGGCAGGGTGATACCCCATCGTGTGAATTCTTTAATCTACTGATGGAGTATATACTGCGCCAGTGCCCAAATGCCAGCAGATCGGGCTCATTTCTTTATAAAGATCTAATGCTACTCGCATACGCCGATGATATTGACATTATCGGCCAAAACGAACGGGCGGTAAGCAGGGCGTTTTCAGAGATTGAGAAGCAGTCTAAACTGATGGTCTTAGCGGTAAACGAGGACAAGACAAAGTACCTAGTATCCACGGACAAGAAGTCTACGCGTCTTGGACAATTTGTTACTATGAGGGAGTACAACTTTGAGGTTGTAGAGGATTTTGTCTACCTCGGGACGATGATTACCGGCGACAACAACATCAGCCTGGAGATCCGAAGAAGAATTACTCTTGGAAACCGATGCTAGGAGTTCAAGAGCAGAGCCTTTTCTCGAAGGACAAAAATGGCGCTATACAAGTCGCTCATCATCCCAGTCCTGCAATACACAAGCGCATAAAGCAACAGCGGCTGCGCTGGTTAGGACATGTGATTCGGATGTATGAAGAAGCTCCAGTAAAAAAGACGTACAAAGCGAAGGCGGCTGACTTTGGAGGACAAGGCAGGAGGGGTCGCCCACAACTAAGATGGGATGATCAAGTGCGGAAAGACATTTCCAACCTTGGTGTGAACAACTGGTGCCAGCTCGCACAATGCAGAAGCGAGTGGAGGGCATTCATAGCAGTTGGCCTCTGACCGTCAAGCGGTTGTGATGTTGTGTGTGTGCAACATCGGGCCAATAAAGAAGAAGAAGAAGTCAATCAGAATGACACCGCGTGGGATCCCAAAAAGAGTCACCTTGCTCTTATTCGCCTACGAATCCACATAAAACCTCTTTGGTACTCGATCCCCTACTTTTTTAAATACAAATCGGGATAAATTCTATCCCGAGCAACCTAGAACTCAGCCATTCGTTTTTATGCGCAGTGTAGAAATTTTCGTCTAAATAATGTCACATTATTCTAAACTTTGAGGGCTTCGAAGTAACAAAAGTTCGCTTACTAAATTATTTGAAAGCAAACCCGTACAAATTAATTCTAAGCATACATCGCCTATCATTTCTCATTTGTTTTAGTAACCGAGATCATTTAAGTCAACCCACATATGAAGGAAAACAGTTTTATTTCTATATGCAAGAGTTTATTCGAAAATTTCTGAATGAAAAGAGGTTCGGGGTCAGGTTCGGGAGTTTAAAAAGTTATCAGGTTCGCTTTATGGTCCCGTTCGAGGTATTCAAAAAACTTAAAACGAACCGGTTTTGAAGAGTTCGATTCCGATCCGACGCGCTACCAAAGTAGCGTTTATGTGTTAATCCAGATTGAAAATATTGCAGTATCAAACGCATGGAGAACTTTGCATTTATTTGTTTATAGGCCCGATACTGAGTTAAATCTACTCTCACAGAAGACGAATGAGCAGTAGTTATCCTAATTGAAGAAAACTCGAATGAACTGTCTTCATTTTCGAAAGAAGAAGTACTGACCTACCAAAGTGTTCTTGGGACAAAAATCCAATGGGTGAATGGGGCCAAAAAAAAAGGAGTAAGTGCCTGTCTGCCATGCTCTTGAGAGTGGCCAGAGGCAATTCTTGAACTAAAATGTTAACCAGCTCACCATCTTTGAAACAAATTAGAATCAGGTATGATCCAGGCCATCTCTGATGGTTTTGTGTGTTATTAGTGTTTCAAGAGATGGCATTTTTTTCAGTTTGTTGTTTGTTGGGTCAACTGAATACTCTTACTGAAAAACCAGGGCCCTACTCTAATTTGAACTCAGAACCTCAGGCGTCTGATCAAACACGGCATGGCAACTTAACTCGCTGAGCCATCGACCGTGACCGTCACACGTGCGGTGACGCCAGTCACAGTGAAAGCTTTCAGCTTGCAAAAAGCTGGACGAAGCAAGCGTTTAGACATATGTCTCAGAACGGCAAGGTCGTAAGTTCGAATCCCAGTGAGTTCGGTTTGCATGGCAACTTAAAAATCAATCTATAAATATCATAAGATTTTTCAGCTAAAGCTTTACAGGCAACTGTAGGAGGATTGATTTGTTGATAGATGGCATATTTTGTTTCTGAGATTTCTAATAACTTTTGTTTGTTTTCTAGATTGCAAGCTTCTTGATAAAAAGATTTTCAATCTAGATTTTAGATTGATATTTTCTCTGTCTGTTAACATAATAACCTTGACAGGAACAAAAGTAGCTCGCACAGCTTTAAAACATTTCATTGATACTGCAAGATGACTTAGTTTTCAAAATATATTTATTTAATGTTCCATCATAAAATCTACCATTTGAGGCTGTTCTAATCCAGTGTTGCTCAACATTTCACTCTGCCCTGAACCCACAAAAGGGCAAACAAAGGCAGCATTGCCGCAGGGCAGAGTGTGTGTGAGGCCTTTTAAACCGCTTAATAAAGTCACTTAAGTCCGACCTTTTGACTACGTTACAATTGACACCACACAAACACACACACACAAATACTCACGAGTGTGGAAAAGTTGTCCTGGGTCCCTTTGGTGCCGCTGCTGCTGCCATTGTTGTTGTCACAAGGCAGCGTGACAGGCTGTCTTTTGTTGCGGTCAACCGGAAAACTGCAAAACATGTCGCCCGAGCCGCCCTCGTACGAGTATGTTGTTATGTTCATTCCTTATCCCCTTGTCATAACAACAGCAACAAAAAATAAATAAAAAGGATCACAAACAAGTCTGTCAAGTTTGCAGCTTACAAAATACCTGTCGCCGTACACACACACAGTCACAAATGTGATAAATACGTGCAGCATAAAATTGTGAATCATTAATAAAAATGTTCCTGGGGGTTGCCAACAACCCCCCCTGAAGATAAACAAACAGAAATTGCTGTAGGAAAATGATTTCATTTGTGAGGAAAACATTTCTCTGCAGTTGTTGGTTAAAGTAATTTGTACAAATTTTTCAGCCACATCATGTGGGGAGTCTAATCTAAGCATCATCATCAGGCTCATCAGCCTGTTTGGTCATTACGGTCATTAAGCTGGGCAAATGCTACTTGCTGTCTAATCCTAGACACTGGCCCACCAAGTCCTGACCACCACTTGTATCTTTTATGATGACTGATGGCCAGATTCGGGTATGGGTTACCTTTAACTTGAGCTGATTTGTGTGTTGTTTACGCAGGGCTTAAAGTCCCACTTGGCTTTCCCTGAAAATGCTTAATTCAACTTAAGACTCTTCTTTACAGCTTATCACCAAGGAATATCTTTTCATCTCCCACCCCACCCCACTTTCCGCTTTCAAGGGAAAAATTCTTCACACACATTCATTAAAATGTAAATCAAATGCACTGACTCTTAAACCCACCAACCAACCATTTGGCTTTTTATATTCATTTTCATTTACTTCTTGTGTGTGTGTGTTTATGTTCCCTTTAATTTATGTGCCATATGTTACCTTTACAAAAGTAACCATGATAGGAGCTACGGCACGCAAAAAACGACGTGAAATTAAAACAATGCCGCGAATATGTGAAATCGCTGTCCAAACGCTCAGAAAATTCCTTTGCCAACTTTTGGGCAAATGAATTTTACGCTGATTTATTAGAGTGTAATGTAATTTAGCGAAATTTTTAGCACTTGCGTTTCAAAAGAAATATTAAATTTAATACTCAAACCGAACCATGAACCCTTGCAATATGTTGCCTCCCTAAGTCGTACCCGAACCGGACCCCCTCAGTTTGGAAAATGATTCGGTCAAAAAAACTAACTCAAATATATTTTCTAAGATATATTTTACTAACTCCTTGGTATCAAATCGGCTTATGTTGCATTATTGATATAAAATAATATATGTCACTTGTCCCCATATACACGTTCTACAAAACACAATATGTGGCCTATGTAATCTACGGGGACAAGAGAAGGTCGAGCATTTTATCGCAATCTGCCCGATGCTGCGCGAGATGCGGGCTTTACATCTACAGAGCTCAGTACTTTCTGAGGCGGATACACTAGAGTGTATGAACGGGAGAAACGGGAGAGTGCTAGCAAACTAGCTGTATCATGCCTTACGGGATCGGCGTGATCTCATATTGCTAATGGATTAGGTATTTTCGTCCTGACGGTCGATTAGTCACTACCAAATTTAGGTAAAACAAAAATTTGTAAACGGCTGCCATGAACCGACTACTTTTTCTACTATACGTAATCCACACATAAGCCTTAATGTCCTCAATGAAGCTGGGTGTTTGTCTTAGGTAACTTAAGACTTGGAACTAAATTCTATCAAAATTTATTAGCCTATTCAGGTATGTTATTCTTTATTTTTTTACTGCCTATTGCAAAGTCAGAATGATAAGCGACGTGTTCATACTTCAAGTTCAGCATCGGTGGCTAAAATGCTTCATTGAACTTAATTAAACTTCTTCAAACATAAGTTAAATTTTATAAAATTTATTTATAACAAAAAAAAAAATGCCCTACAATGCATTTAGTATTGGTATTTCGTATTTCAAACATCGATTTTGATCATTTTATCATTGGTTCGATTTATCGAAATCTTACAAATAGTAGAATCTCTCAAGTAATAAATAGGAACGAAAACATTTCTTAGTTTGCAGTTGTTAAGTCAAGTCTTGGGTTTAATAATAGTTTTAATAATGTTTTTTTTTTAAGCGCGAGTAAATCGAATTTGCTTTTCACGATCGCGATGCAATTGGGTGAGCAAATGAAGGCGCAATTGAGCCACCGATTCCAACAGCTGGTGGCACAGCTGACAGTTCATGGGCTGCAGAATGCCATCGCTGAAAGAGGACAAAGTAAAGATTAGTACAATTTACATAAATACTCGATTATGTAAATGAGAATATGCAGCTATGGACATACTAAAATAGCTCAAATGAAGAAAAATTAATTTGTCAACCATTGTGAAGATTTATGGTATGCGGCACTCGCACTTGTTAGGTGTCTACCTTAGTTTATTTGAAAAAGTTGCCTATTTCGTCAATATTTTAATAAAAATCTGTTTTGAAATAACTTTTGTGGGTCGTGGGAACTATTGCGCCTTCGAAGAGGCTATCAATTCAAGAAAAAATCCTGCTCAAATTATTTAGTTAATTTCAGCCGGATTTTTGCTGCAAGACAATGGTGTAAAATGCTCTTCAATCATTTTAAAAAGATATTAAACAAAAGGGCTAAGCGAACGAATTATAAAATAAATTTAAGTAAAACATAAATTTGTCAACGGCTGATGGTTTCTATGAACCGTGCTAAGAAACGATGCAATAAACTAAACTGCTAAACTACTACTACTACTATATGTCACTTGCAAAATGAGATTCCTCCCAATCAACAAAAATAGATTTCGAGAAATTCATTGAAAATACCAACAAGTTTAATTACGATCTGATGGACGATAGTACTGTTATAAGCTCATACATACAATTTCGAAGAGCAGATTTGGCCAATCTAGAGAAAAACGAGAGCGTAAGTTAAAGTCGGCTCTAACCGACTTCGATATACCCGTTACTCATGGAAACAAATGTTTAATAGCCTTCCTGTATGCCTGAGGTGGGTCAGCCGAAAAGTATGCAACATTTTTTTAACTCGGCTGTCTATTATCCGCCAGATATTAATAGACATTTGTCAATTACTAAATCCATTATAAATGACTCCAAATTCATCACGATAAACAGATCAGACAACAAAACTTTTGAAAACGTATCACCTTTTCTAATAAAAACAAGAAAGAAAGTCGGTCAAGCCGACTATTACATACTCTGCAACCTTAATGTCGCAGCTCGAATTTGGTCACGAGTCCAACGGACAGTTAACGTGACAGGGGCGTGGCAAAAATTGAAAATAAACTTGATCTGCGTGCAGACAATAGGAGTCTACATTTCAAATTTGGTTGCTCTAGCTTTTCTAGTCTCTGAGATCTAGGTGTTCATACAGACAGACGGACGGACGGACAGACGGACATGGCTATATCGAATCGGCTGTTGATGCTGATCAAGAATATATATACTTTATATGGTCGGAAATGATTCCTTCTGGCTGTTACATACATTTGCACGACTTTAGTATACCCTTTTACTCTACGAGTAACGGGTATAAAAAGTGCTTCACATTAAATGATTTTTTTTTAAATTTATAAAAATATCCAGTTGATATGAAAATAAACACTAATCAGAGTGAAAATATCATTAACAGCAATAAAATAGTCATTAAACAGGCCACATTGCCACGCTCTTAAATTCCATTTGACAACTCGCATCATTTAAATTTGGGCGTGTGTTTCTTGTTTCTTAGAAGAATTTTTTTTTCTTTTTCGTGAACTTGAATAAGACTTGATATACATGAAGGCTATATGTATATGTTTGGTAACCGGTCTGATCGGATGACTAGGTAGCGTCTCCTTACTTAGTGTTTATTAAAATGATATGCTTTCACACAATTCTACAAAGTTTTATCAAAATCAGACGACTATATGGTAAAGCTGCCATAGGAACGATGGGGGGAAATTCTAGTTCTAGTAAGAAAAACTTTTTGGTTTTTAATGATAGCTTCACGAATTATTTAATATGCTTACGCACAATTCTACTAAGTTTCATCAAAATTGGGTGACTATATCGTATAGCTCCCACATAAAAATTGTGTTCTGGTTAAAGCTAATACATGCAATGCTGTATGGGAGGGGGGAGTAGTTTTTGTCCAATGCTGTTCATCTTAGAAATATACTCCCGTATGGCCAAAAAAACTCATCCATTTCAAATTTCAAGTCGATATCTCTTAACCCATTTCAAGCTAATGGGTATTTAAATACCCAAGACAGTGCTGACACTTAAAAAACTCCAGCGCGGGGTATGTGAGAGATATCGTGGCAAAAATTTTTGCTTAGTAAAGAGGAAGAATGAAACTATAAGAAAAAAAATAGAGCAGTTTAGTTCTCTGTGGTTTACCTGAATGTTATTTTCAGGTGAAAATCTCGGATTTTTTCTGTTAGGACAATGTTGACGAAGTGCTGCCAAATAAAGAAAAATTGTAAAAATGAAAAGGCGCACCCGTACCAGATGGGCATTTCCACAGAAAAGTTCAGCGAGACCAAAAAAGGAAAGTACTTAAAAACACTATTTCATTTTTTCATGGCTAAATAATCAAAATGAACTAATATGAGCCAATTTTAATTATATTCAAAACCCATTTCGACATTTTCTCATTTGGATACGTTTTGTTGTTATAAAAATGCTGTTAGATGGCATTGATTTTTGGTCTCTAAACTATTTCTAAGGGTACAAAGAGTTAAAAAATAATGCAGAAGACACCATTAGAAACTATATGATTGCAATTAACTGTAAGTTTCTGCTTAATATAATAACAAAAACAACATAAATATAATGAGGAAATTTACGTAACGTAACGTCAGGTAACGTCACGTCAGATACTTATGCAAATAAAAAAAAATTGGGCAAACATTTCTGAATAAGATAACCTGGAAAATAAACTTGTATTATTTCAAATCATACTTAAAAAAATTATATACAAAAAGGATTTTTCTAGAATTAGCCAAATCCCACTTCCGTTTTATGTAACGTCACGCCAGCATATATGTTTGCATACTTCTTTAACTCCTTATGATCGATTGGTGTCATTGTTTTTGCCGATTATAGTGCTACTTAATTGCTACCTAAATATTGAACAATCTTTTTAAAAATCCAAGATTTTCAAATTTTTTAAAAAGATTTTATCGTACGAACGTAACGTCACGTCAGTTTGGACATGCCCAGATACAGATACAGCGATGTGTCAACACACCTGACTTTCACACCTGATTTAGTGACAATGGGTGTTAAAAGCGACCGACAGCCCATAATATGTGCTAAAAATACAATTTAATTTAC
The DNA here is from genome assembly GCA_037044535.1 of Lordiphosa magnipectinata. Taxonomy (NCBI): domain Eukaryota; kingdom Metazoa; phylum Arthropoda; class Insecta; order Diptera; family Drosophilidae; genus Lordiphosa; species Lordiphosa magnipectinata. The sequence continues at coordinate 86,598 of JBAMBO010002147.1, read as the reverse complement.
TATATATTTTTGTTAACTTTATTCGGATATCATGTTTTAAATTTTTTTTTATTTCTTAGTTTTTAAAATTTTTTAAATTATTTATATTTTTGATTTTTTTTTTTATCAACTTCTATGGTCTGTCAGGCACACATTTTAAAATTTCATCAAAATCGTACGAACCGATCTATGGGCAGCCTTTAATGGGTTAAACTACGGCTGCAATTGATTTAAGTCCCCCTAGATGGGTAAAATATTACTCTGTTGGTAGCGACGGTCGGCACACACACAATTTTTGCCACGCACCGCAATTTAAGGAAACAGTTTTGTAGATAAACAGCTCGTACCCTTAAGATTTAGTAATCAGCATTATTTATCGATCCGCCAAAGCTCTGGCAAATGATCGAAAGTCAAGTTATGAGCAAACGAAAGTTAGCAAAGGCAAAATCCATTAATAATCGATACTGAGTACTCGGTACTCTATACTCCACACTCGATACTTAGTACTCTGTACTCAATACTTCATACTTAGTTCTCGATACTCAGTACTTGATTCTCAGAAGTCGTTTGTAAAACTCGATTTGCGGAACTTGATTCTAATACTCGATATTCATTACTCAATACTCAGTACACGATACTCAGTATGCAGTGTGTGACCTCCATTGGGTCATTTCTGTTGAATTTGATCACTTTCTCCCCCTTTCACCACCCCTTCAATTCTCCTTCATCAGCCCTTCACAACACCCTGATTAGCGGGTATATCGACGTTGACTTACGCTCTCGTTGGTCCCCGGTTCGGTTCGTGCCTTACAAAAACCTGGCCCGAACTGTTGCTGAAGCTTTTGTTTTGTGTATGGCAGGTACATACATACTATGACATATTATAAGCGCTAAATTTTAAGTGTGTACCTTACGGACTTTTTAATGATTTTTAGACCTAGGTTTTAGAATGAAATATTCTTGAATCAATCAAGATTTAATTTTCAAATATTCATATTATTTTTTCAAAAATATCGATAGAATTAGGATAATAAATTTGTTCCAAATCTCAAAAGATTGAAACTAAATTTCACGTTTCATTGCTAAAATGCCCTTCTTCAAATGCTCCAAAATTGATTTAAACTCAATGACACATTAAGTGGCGCCTATAAAAACGTTCATTTAAATCACTTGACAATGTTGTCGCTGTGTGGCTTCTCGGTTTCTACCATAAAACCGGGCACAGACAGCCCAGACCCTGTCATCCATTTCCAGCCTAACTGTTTAACATAATCCTTGTCCTCGCCAAATGCGTCGGCAATTTGTTTATTGGCGCTGGGGTTCTCGTCTTTTGTCGGCAAACATGCCACAAACTACGCGCTGCAAATAAATCACCAAAAATATTTCAACTACACTCGCTCCCTGGATCGCTCAAAGGCGCTGCTGGGAAGGGCCCACACTGCTCCCGGCATATGTTTTCATGTTCCTTCTGACTGTCGGAAGTGTGCAATGTTTCAACAGGAAGCGCTTGATTGTTTGTGTGACTTGTTGTTGTTTGGTTGTTTGGTTGTTTGTCGATTTGTTTGTGCCCTGGCAAATGTTATTTTGACTTTGGCCTGACACTTTGACTTTGGCATTGAGAGACGTGCATTGTACGTACTATGTACAGTGTGTATTTCCATTTTGATTCACAGGACAACTGTGAATTGAGCTAATTCATTTGTCAAGTGCTTTTGTGAATCATCGACAATAATGATTTACTTCAATCGAGAGAGAGAGAAATGGTTCAATGAACTTTATTTGTGGGGTAGACCTCAAAGCTGATTGAGTTGAACACTGTATCCGCACTCCTAAACAGACAGGGAAAACTTCTACCCAATAGAAGAGATGCCAAAATTAATCGAAAGTAGATTTGAACCAAGGATGTAAACTGGGTGGAAACCGAACGCTTCAGAACCAGTTCGGGCCAGGTTTTTGTAAGGTCCCATCAGTCGGGAAATTGGTTTTTATAAGAAAACATTTTTGATTTTAATGGTAGCGTTCTTTAATTCTGATATTTGAAATCGAGCACTCGCAAGGGTATGGAAACTTCTGCTTAGACGAAGTTAGCTTGGCTTTCTTGTTTTCTTGAAATCTTTGTAGCTTGCATACTAATAGGAAATCATTTGGATAACTCAAAAATTATGACACAAATTTGCAAGAGACATTAGGAGAGAAGAGAGACACATGTGAAGTTGTTGTTACAGGTCCGCACGCGCCAACAACAAAACCATCGCTCGAAAAGAAAGAGAGGAGAGAAAGCATATGAATTTGTTGTTGCTCTACGTAGCCTAAAAACTATACGCGCCAGCTATCCCTTTGCGTAAGACAACAATGAGTGCGCGGCATGCGGAATGGACTTGAGATGGGATCTTAAAAGCTAAAAAAGGGCGGAATTTCCAAATCTTAGATTTAAATTCTGAATTTAAATTCGATTGTGGATCAAAAAATCCGTTAAATGTGATATAAAAAAAAATATTTTTTTTGTATTAAATTTAAGACTGATTAAAGCGTAATTCGGGAAAATAATAACAAAACAATCTTGAAAGTTCAATCTGGGACAAACTTACATTTAGTATGACCCTTTTTCTGCGTGTACTTAAAATATTCCCAATATAAACTCTTCCATCTCAACCTCCGCTATGAAATAGTCTCTTAGTTTTTCTTAAGACGCAACCCAAAACATTTCCATACAATTACTCAACACATCCTTTTTGGAACAAGTAAACATGACATAAACAGGCACAAAAAAAAATAACCAAAAGAAAAACCTCGTGTATTTTATTACTTCACAGACTCTCCCATTCCCTTTGTTTTTCCTCAACACGAGCTTAAACATTTATCAAAAACTATAGATATGTCTGTTTATATTCCACGTACGTATTGTTGGACCAGCCCAAAGACGAAAAGATACGGCCACCGAGAGCTGCCATCGAAAATATTTTTGCATAAATTACAATAACAGCCAACCAGCACAGGCAGCACAACAATAAGCAAGATGTCTACCAGCCAACACATTCTTGGCATATAATTTAGTGTCGTTTATGAAATAAACTTATCTAAGCGGAAATAAAAAGCCCTCGCCGTACAAGTATGTGCGATTGTTGAGCGAACAGGTTGCCGTACGTCCCCAACGCATAAATTTGCAGTCTGCGGCGAGCAGAAAAAGAAGTACGAGTACCTCAAGCATCTCTGGGAAGGTTGAAATTTAAATTCCAAAGAAAGTCGTAAATTATTTTCAGCGGTTTATAAAGTCAAGGTGCCGCGGAGTGTGTGTGTGTGTGTGAAAGCCGGCTGTTATGTGGGAGTGGATGACTTGAAAGTTGTCTCGGTTAATTGCCTAGCATTGGCGCTTTACTTTAATAACTCATTATACAGCTTCCGCTGGGCCCGCAGGGTCTCTCACCATCATTCCTTTGCCAGCTCCTTGACAAATGATCTAGCTACCAATCAAGAAGTGAGAGGGAGGGGGAGGGGAGACGACACAGTCATCCTCGACATTCATTCATTCATTCATCATGGCATCACTGTGGGGCACAATCTTTGCTCTTCAACTGCAGTACAAATAGTTCGACTCTTACTGTGGCTAGTAATTAAGGCGACAAACACTCAAATGTGGGCGTGGTCAGGTGTGATGATGTATGGGCCAGCAGTTAAGCTGCTGCAACTGGAGGAGCAGCTACCAAGTGAAGATGGCCCTAGCAGGCGCCAAAGATTAAAGACATTTTTCTGTGATTTATTCTGCCACAGGGCGCTACTGTCGCCGTTGAATGGTTGATAAAGGGTAAAACCAAAGAGCATACAATAGCCTAGAAGCGTTACATCATTCAAGTGTTTCAAGACAAGTCTCCATTTTCCCCAAACTATTAAAATAACTAAAGAATTTATCACATTTTTATATGTTTTGTTGTTTCAATTTAATGCCTAGTCATGCGAAATACTTGCCCAATGTGCCAAGTCATGTACGAAAATGAAGAAACTTCTACTAATTTTGTGGACAAAATTAAAAAGGAAAAACTCTTCCAAGCTGCAATGTCAAAACTGCAACCCCTGTACAAAAAAAAAAACACCATACAATTTGTGTCATTTTGTGGGCGTTGCCCGAGAGCACCAAAAATGTTGCTTACTTGCAGCGTCTGCAAAATCTGCATAGAGTCGCCGACACCTCCGTCTTTTTCTGTAGGAGAAAATGCTTGCGCATGTCTACCCTATGAAGTGGACACGCCCACAAACTGCAACCAGCAAAAACACAAAATGAGAACAACAAAGTTCATGCTGAAACGAGGGTGAATTGGATAAACGAATTTAGATTTGCAATTGGAGAAAAACCCCTTTTTGAGTGCGGCTAGTAAAATGTGCAATGCAAATAAAAGCAAACAACAAAGTTGACATTGATGTCACAATGGTCAATTGCCAATGGCTTGTAAGTTTGATAATACAGTTTAGATGGCAAATACTTAAAATCATTTTGAACTACATTATTAATTAAATGATAAGTCTTCGCATTTTGGGTAACTCATGACTGAATGTTGGGAAAGCTTACTTGTGCTTACAATCAGTAAACCAAAAAATATATTTTTACATTGACCCAGAACAAAAAAAAATACCTTCGAAATATTTAATGAAAGGAAAACAACAAAACATATTTTTGTAACAATTATAGCTTGAATAATTTCTGAGATATATCGTTGAACCGTTTAACTCTGGTTCGGATAACCAAAACACCAAGTTTCAGGCTTATAGCGTAAACAATTTCGGAGTTATGGCTCTGAACCACTTTTGAACCGGCTTAAATGGTTGGTTCGGAATAGGGAAAATCTTACTTCATACTATCGTACTTAAGCTGTAAAGCTTTAGAAATTTCCAACATTTGTCTTTGAACGACTTTTGAACCGGTTCGAAACCGGTACTGATCCTCTAAAATATCTAATCCCTTATTACTAACCTACACGCCGAATGTCAGGTTGATTGCTTACGTAATTTCTTGGTTATGGCTCAGAGCCACTTTTAAACCGTTTTTTACCGCTTTTGACTCGGTTCACAGACTTGGTTTATACACAGAAAAGAAATCCGAGATTTCCGGTCTGAAATCAATCCCAAACGATGACAGAAGTTGGTCAAGCCCGGATTTTCTCAAACTAAGTACGAGAAAGATTGATTTGAGTACAGAATTTTCAATCCCGGAATTATTGTCTTGATCGCGACGTTATGACCTAACGTTATGACACTGGATTGATTTTATCTTGTTATTCGAGCTTGATTTGATCCCTCTGTTGGATCCAATCAAGAAGCTCCAATATTGACTTAAGCTCGATATTCATACTTGATTTGATCTCGAAGTCAGCTTGGTGATAGTGTTTCCTAGATTTAATTGAGCTCGACACTTGAAATATTTATCTATCGAACACTTCAATCTGAAAAATAATTGCATCAAAAAAGACATGAGATTGACTTCAGCTCGATGTTTAATCTCATTTTGAGCCCAAAAAAGCAACTCACAAGAACTTCATGCAACTTTTTTAACGACCTTTTTGATTATCAAACCAGCAAGTTCTAGCCGGCTCGAGGTCCTTAGTTTGCATAAAACTGTAAAAACAGAACACAAACAACAGTACAATCGAGGCTGGATCTAGACTATACGTTTGCTCTGTCGAACCAAGTTCTGTTTGCAACTGCAAGCGTCTTCGTCTCGAACTGAACCCTGTTTAACTCCCACCCATTAGCCATGATATGGTGCAACTGCGACAGAGCAAGACAGGGCGAGGATCGAACCTGAGCGCCGTAGCAGCGCAGCAAACAGCGAAGAGGGAGTGCGCAAAGGTACTATCTACCCTTCTCTCACCTGTGCTTTTGAAGTCTCTTCAATAGACTTGACCCATCAACTGCAACTCAGCAGCTTCTTTCTCATGCTGGAAGTGCTATAACTGGTAGGGAATTCCAATGCAAGGGTTAGCGCAAAAAACCCACACAACCAATAACTGCTGTGCTGACAGAAAAATTTGTATATGTGTTTGTACCCATTTAGCCTGGGAGAGCTTTTCCCTCTCAGTTTTGAGCTAGCTCTCAGTTTCTTTTCGCTTTTTCGCTTTGACAGTGGAATTCCGTACAAACTTCAAAAAACAAAATCAACTAACAAAAACTTCAAGAAATATTAAGAAACGCAAATAAAAAAAAACTCATAATACGAAAAATACTTGAAATTACAATTTTGCAGTTTATAGATCAACAAAGTTCTTAAATATTTCTTTGTACCGCTTCTGAGCCAGGAAAAATACCTTAATAACTCTAAATTAATAATTGTAAGCTTTTATATTTTTAAAAATACAGCTCTAAATCTCCTTTTAAAAGCTTAATTAATTTGTGAACCGCTTCTGAGCCGATTCATTGTTCTCAAAATTAAACTGTCTAGCTCCATATTTCCTACCTTCATCCCAACTTTCAGTTTCGTAGCTCTAATAATATCTCAATAATTTCTCGGAAACATTTGCTTAACCGGATCGGAACCGTTCTTGAAATAGAACATAGTGCAACACCATATTACTAACGCACTAATCAAAATTTAATTTCTTAGCTCAAATAATTTTTGCGATTTCATCCTGAATCGACTCACTATGGTTCGGAACTGAATTGGACTAACGGAAATATTTAACTCCATATTCCCAACCAAATAAAACAAATATAAACAAAAGCTGCAAGCCGAACCTTCGAAATTTGTTTTCCTCCGGAACCTGAATCCGAATTGGAGCACCTTCGCTTGGAAAATATGCGTTTCAAATAACAACTTAAGTCAATTATTCCAGAAAACAGTCTTAGATATACAGTTTAATATTGAATCAGAGCATAACACAAGGCGACAAAATATGACTTTTTGCAGTATATTAAAAAGTTGATTATTGATGAATTTCGTGATGAATTTTTCGGAAATGTTCCTTTCAATATTTTGAGCTTTAAGCTTTAAGTTGCTAAAAATGACTATTTTGATCGGTTTTAGAAGCGTTTTGTAATATACCTACCCTTTAGTTGTAACTTTCTTTGATATTATCTTAAAGTACTAGTTGATAACTTTTGAATAAACTATTCCAACGAATTCTATGATTTTTTTAAACGAATATGTAACATTTTTAATAAATGTGTTTAAAATTTCAAAAAAACACTAGGCTAGTCATTCGTATTGAGTTTTAATGAACACACATTGCATACCTTTTGGCAGTAGACAATTTTGTCTTTACGAATATATGCACTTTTTTTTAACGATTATATTATTTATTTTGTTTCTAAATTTTCTGTCACCTTGTGTAAATTTGGCCCATAATTATGAGCGAGTTTTGTGATGATATAAAATATGTTTGGTGTCAAGTTGATTGAATGGGATGTAGTTGCTTAGTTAGTATATTTTTCTGTTGGGAAGTTCCCTAGGGAAAAGTTTTTTGAGGCGTCGTCTTACTCTACTTCCTGATATCTTTCGTCTGCGCAGAAGTCTTCTGGCTAGTGTGTTGGGGTGACTTCTTAGTATCTTCATGTAATCACCTGCCTGTTTATTGATTACGCCACCAATCTTGGGCACACTGAGGTCACTCTCCAAATGTCTTGTGCACATATACCAGGGTGCTCCCGATAGTCTACGCAGACATCTTGACTGAATTACACAAAGCTTTCTCAGATGGGATTTCGCAGCTATTTCATATACTCGGATCCCATATCTACAGGCAGGTGCTCTTTAAAAAATCGTAAAAATGTTTAAAATTGTTTACTTTAAAGTTAAGAAGGATTTCCTTTAGATAATATCAACGAGAGTCAAAACAAAAGAATGGATACCCAACATAACGCTACTAAAAATGTTAAAAAAAACTTAAATTACTAAAAATCTAGACATAATGAACCGTTTCAGAAAACAGATTCGTGTTCAGCACACGAAATTCATCTAGAATCACCTTCCACCCTTCAATATACTGGACCTTGTTGCCTAGTGTAGCCATATTATATCCAAAATCTGCATATTACTACTTCAAAAGGGCAAATGTAGCAAAAGGGCAAGAATAATTCAGTTGTAAAGCGGCAAAACAAAATCCGTGCAGGTGAGGCTTGCTTTCCATGATAAGCCGTGGTAAAGAACGTGTAAAAGATCAAGTTTTTAATAGCTATGTAAGTTGGGTGCTTCCATCCAAAAAAAACCCAAAAAATGAGTACCAGCTATCAGCTGTTTCTGAACGCAACTTAAATAATGAAACTATTAAGTTACTTTAACCGGCCTATGTTCTTCCTCTTGAAAAGTTCTTCCAGCTTAAGGGCGCGCGCTCACATGCGGCTGAAAGATGAACTGACGGTCGACCATGATATTTTAGTACGTAACGCATAGAAGGAAGCATCTCCAACCACATAAAGTATATATATTCTTGATCAGCATGACGAGCTGCGTTGATATTGCCATGTCCGTCTGTCCGTCTGTTTCTATGCTATCTTAACCAAACTTTGCACGAAGTATTTTGGTATAAAGACGCTGCACATTTGTCGGATCCGGCCGGATCGAATGACTCTAGCATATAGCTGCCATTGGAACTATTGGTCGAAAAAGTAGTTTTAGTTAGAAAAACTTTTTTGTCTTCTAAGCAAACGTTCCCAAACATCCACATCATAAGTTTTCTATCCTTTTCCATAATTCCACCAACTTTGATGAAAATCGGTCAACTATATAGTATAGCTGCCATACAAAATATAGTTCTGAAAAAAGTCCTAGTAGGCAAAACTTTTTTGTTTCCAGTGCTATCGCTCTCAACCTTGTTACTGATGAATATTATATACTACCACATAACTCTGGCAAGTTTGATCCAAATCGGATGACTATAGCATATAGCTGCCATAGGAACGATCGGTCGATAAAGTAGTTCTAGTGAGAAAAACTTTTTTGTTTTTAATGGTAGCGTCTTTAAGCTTTCCAGTTATGAATATTATGGGTTTCCACACAATTTTGGGAAGTTTGGTCAAAATCTGATGAATATATCGTATAGCTGCCATATGACAAACTGGCAAGCAAATGCTCAAGGTAGTGGTGCCATCTCTTGCTGAGTTTGGGAAATAACTCAGCTTAGAATGTTCCACGAAAATCATTTAAAATCTTAATTTATAAAATTAATTCAAGCTACAAGGGTATATAAGCTTCGGTCAAGCCGAAGTCAGCTTTCCTCTATTTTTTTTCTTGGTGTAGTTTTACCTATGATAATCATCTCTACTCTTCGTAAAGGAAAGCCTAAACAGTTTTTCAAGCCTTATTCTTAGTCATTTGTTGTTTCCATCTTATAGTTTTCCCGAAAAACTCAAGCGGAAGTGGTCTCAAGTCAATGCAAATTTAGTCCACTTAAATAAATTGTACTGACAATTTTAAAGGTCTTTGTCGTCGTTCCGCTCTTGTAACTAATACGGCACCAGCAACAACAATCTTTATACTACGCTATATACCTAAGCTTATGCGTTTCCATCACACATCACAAACGAAGTAATCACTATAATCAAGCCAAGCAATTCGCTCAAACTGACCGCTTGCTGCTTGCATTTTGTAGCTATTAAGCCATAAAGTCAGCGAATTATGCACCAGCAGGAGGAACAGAGAAAGAGCAAGTGAGTGAGAGTCCTCTGTCGCCAGTCTTGGGTCTTAGCTTTTAATTATTGTTTACATTAAATGGTCATGAGTCTGCGCGCCTCGGACATTGGGCGTAATTCGCATTTTAAGTCAAAGCCACTACCGTGTACTTAAACAGCGATTAAGCCTCCGTGTGCCTCTTCTGTCTTCGCCATTAGGCTTAAAGACTGAATGGAATACTGTGAGAACTTTTGACCATTTTTGTAGGGCAACAGGTCACATCAATGCTTCCTGTCTTCCTTTCAAAAATTCCCTCTTAAATGTTAGCAGGCAATTTGGAAGTTTTATTTAATTTTTTAATTAAGCACTTGAAGTTTTTGCCTCATCATCATCCTGTGAAATTTTGCACACGTCATTTCCCGTTTGGCATGAATTTGCATTTTCGCCACAAACTCATTTCAATATCCTTTCGCTTGTTTTCATTGAGTAAACGTTGTGGGGGGCCAAAACCTAGACGACTACCACGACGATGGAGAACGGAAGTCATTTATTTAATATGCGCCGACATTATCCTTTATTATGGCGGTTTTGCATTTCTGTGGCTTATGAGCTGGCACGGCCAACCAAAACTGATTGGGTCTGGTCTGGGGCGAATTTCGAGTTTTCGTAATGGTTTTTTGCTATTTTTGAGTGTAAAATCAATTAAGTGCTTTAAACTTTCAAATTTTAGTATAGATTTAATGCTAAGTTTTGCGCCATTTAACTGCCTGAGGCAAGTAAAGCAGACAACACACATTCTCTTCCTTTTGCTCAAGTGGTAGGTCCTGTCAAAGTCAAAATAAACGCAGCGACAATAATGATTTATGCGCTCCACAGTCGAAAAAGAAGTATCCTTCTCTGGTTGTGGCTATATACTTAGCTCGTAGAAAGTGAGGGTTTGGGGGGAGGGCATAAGACCTGCACAGACATATGAGAATTTGGTGATATGCTAAAGTGTGTCCTGTTGTTGAGTTGGAGTTGGATGAGCGAGACAAATGTGTGTATAATTTGTTCCAAGCGGGTTGGAGTTTGAGGCAGTAAGACACAAATTGATATTGAAATAATTCGCACAAGTTATTAAATTGCCATAAAAGTCATAAATCTTGGTGGAATGGAAACTTTATTTCTAAACGGTTGCCTTAGGTTACATATTAAAGTTGCATATTTCCAAAGTAAACCTCAGAGAATATGGCCAAGACCTCAGCCTATTGCCATATTGGAACAGCTGACTTAAACATCGAATATCGATAGCAAGTAAAACAAAATTGGACTATTTAAAAAAGCGGAGTAAAATATTCTGATTGATTTGTGGATTGCGAGCCTCATCCAATTCATCTCTTCATTCGAATCTGGCACAAAAATGGTTTAATTTCTCGGCCCTAGAAGTAAAACTCAATTCAAGAATTTTCGCCGCAAATATGAGTACGAAAACGCAGAATATCCATTAAGATTTAACACTTTTCAACTTTCAGTAAGTTTTCAAAGATATTTGAACAGTGCAACTATCTGCTTGCGTTTGAACACAAGAATAGATTAAGATAAAGCACCCCCAAAAGGGAGGTTTCCATTTGTTAGCATTTAACTAGGCCAGGGCAAAGTACGATTGTGTGATACTTTGCATGGGTCTAATCAAAAAATTGATAAAAAGAGACCAAATATCAATTAAAGATTCATTCAACATTCAACAGAAGAGCTAGTCACTCGCTCCATTTATGCGATTTATTCATTGAATGTAGTAAAAGCTCCAATGTTTCCTGAAACGGGAAGGAGAACTCCCTATTTTCGGAAGTTGTCAAGTCTTCAAGTGCCCCAAATCATGTTCCACGGTTCGCCTGCACTTGGAGTGGTGTAAATTAAATTGCTTGACCCCCCCAACTTAACGAACAACTTATGGTTTGGCGTGTTAGCGCATTCAGCTATCACTCTAGAAGGCTACTTATACTTTTCCGAGTGATGGTTGGGCAGAGTTGAATTGTGCTCATTTCAAGGACTTTTAGAACATTTGTGCCTAAAATTTTTTAAATTTTTTGAAGTTTTCTATTCCTTAATGCGCACAAAATTCGTAATAATTTCTAGTTACCGTAATGAAAAACCAAAATTCGAAATTTTAAGGTTAAGAACGCGCGCCGTGGCTTAATTTTTTTTTAATGGCGATGCAGTGAAGAAGGTTATGCTGATCGCGTTTCGTAACACGCCCATGGAAGTCCTCAACTAGTTTCACGCCACTTTCTTACTTTGGTGAAAAAGTTAAATGAATAACGGGGAAATTTAAGTTTTATGTTGCCACTTTAAAGCCGTGTCCGTAATAATCCGTAATATTTCGAAATCTGGTTTTTCATTACGGTATCTAGATATTATTATGATTTTTTTGAGCATTGTGGAACTGAAAGTTTCCAATAATAAAATTTCCATATGTTTATGTTCTGTCTAGTTTACATATGTTTATAATTTCAGGTAGATTCCTTAAATATAGAAAAATAATTTTCTGAGTATATATTTGTTTGATTCTTGTAAGCGTCCAATTCGTATGTTCATGTCAATCAGAAAAGGTCCATAGGTTATGTCTCAAGTCTGTGAACCGCTTCGGAAGCGGTCAAAAACTAATCAGATGTGATTCAATGTTATATCTCAGAAATTATTTAAGCAATGATCTTCAAGTTTGGTCCGTTCTTTCTTCGGTATATAAGCCACAAACATAGCAAAAGTTATCTTTGTATGGGCAAGTTGGAACAAACTTACTTTGTTTGCTGGTCCCTTTCAAAATTGGCTTCTGGTTGATGTAACTCATTGTTCGGAAGGCTTTGCTTTAATGTCAATAAATTAAATAATTTGTAACATTTCACTCATTTTGAAATAAATTTAAGGCTCCAAAGTATACTACCCAAACCAAATTTGAATAGAAACTTCATACATTTGCCCTTGGCAATCGCTATCGTATATATCCTTGCCAATGATTCAGAGACATCTTAATTTCGGCGGAATGACTTTGCTAGCTACTAAATATAATGATTTAAGAAAGAAATTTCTGAGGACTATTAGGGTAGTCTTGCTAGAATAAAATTTCTGCAAACACTGTTAGATTTATTAGCGAACCGCTATATCATTAACCAATCACAGTGATGCATTTTCATATTGTAAAGGATGTTTTTGACATGTATGAATAAAACTATAATTTTAAAGTCAAAGGAAATGCGCTTAATGGTCAATGTTGCTGCACTTCGGTCTATTTTTATCTCTATTTTATGGCCTATATGGACTCGATAATGGGTGATGTCGAATGTGGTACCCACTATCGCGGTTTTTTGATGCATGTTACCATCTCTTAAGGACACATTTTATTGGTCAGTATCTCAATATATTTAAAATCTTACAAAATTCTATCGAGTGGTTTTCCATAGATTCCATTTTCTAAGTTAGACGTCTATGGGCGGGGTGCTAACCGCTTGTCCATTGGAGGCGGGAATTCAGTATAACAATTGTGGTGACTCCCTTCATCTTTGGTGAATTTTCCAAAATTTTAGCTCTCACCTTTTTTTTACCAGCAACAGATGTTGTAGCTATGTGTTGCTAGTGTAAATGTGCCCATTAAACGCGAACTTGACGTGATCAAGAAAAGCTGGGTATGAGGTGTTGCATAATTTATTGGTCCCGTTCCCAGGCATTAAAAGAAGTTGAATTTTGTGGCACTGTGTTATATGGAGAGGCAGTTGGCAATCATCTTCAGCGAAAAGCCTACTGAAGAGTCGTTAGGGATAACGATAAAACAGTTCTGTATAGGCAACCAGCTCTTCTTGGTGGTACAATGCATAAGTTGTTTACAGTTGTGAACAAACGCAACTTTTTCGGACCTAGAGCCAGCCAACTCACTAATTAGAAATTATTTAAGCAATGTTCTCAAATTGGTTCAAAAGTGATTCAGTGCCATATCTTAGAAATTATTTGAGCTAGGAACTGGAAGCCAGGTGTGTACACTCAAAAAATTATTTTCCTATATTTAAGAAAATCAGCCAAGAATTGCAATTGCTCTAAAATTGTAAAATAATTTCTTTATTTTAAACATTTTTTTCAGAATTTCAGTAAAGTTGCATAAACAATGAATTTGTCACATCTCAGAGATAATTTAAGCTCTAGTATGGAAAATGAAGTCTGTACACAAATAAAAGGGCGAGCTAAAATCAATCTCAAAAATATTGGCTGGAAATAGACCTTCGGATTGAAATTCCAAGTACGAATCGTACAGTCGAACTTCTCTAATACGAACTTTCATTCAACGAAGTTCTCTGTATAACGAATTCGTTTCCTTAACACTCCACTCTCGTATTAAGTATTTCTTTCTCTATATAACGAATTTTCTTTATAACGAAGTTTGTTTTGGTCCACTTGAGATTCGCTGTACTTGATTCTATCAATCGAAAAAATATAATTTCAAGTACAGATTCGTACTTGGAAATCCAATTATTCTGACTTGAGATTGAAGTAATGTTGAAGTAAGTAATGGAATTCCAATGTTAATGCGAAAGAGCGAAAAGAAACCAAGAGCAAGTTCGAAATTGAGAGAGAAAATAGCTATCACTTAAACAGTCAGTCTAAATAGGTACACACAAACACACCAATTTTTCTGTCTGTCACATAAGCCAGTTATAGCACTTTCGACATAAGAAGGTAGCTGTTAAATTGCAGTCGTTGATGATAGGCCCGGGAGTATTTTCAAAAACAGCGATCAGCCTTCATTGGAATGTTGTTTGAGTCATGTTTTTACAGTTGTATGCAAACTTATGATTTCTCGAGGGCTAGATCTTGCTAGTTTGAAAAAGAAAAGTGTTCTTCTGTAATGATTTTTTTTGTGTCAAATGTTCCAGTTTTTGCTCAAGTCGGAATCCACCTAGATTTTGCAATTAGGTGGTTTTTATGCAAATGGTTATCTCATTTAGGCTGATTATAAATTTGCGCATTTGCGCCGCGGTCACACCGGTAGGGCTGGAAAGGCACTAATTGTAGGTTGGCAGCACGGCTGCACACGTCTGTATATTGTTATGTTTCTTGCTCGCCAAATTTAAAAAATGCAATCATTTCACAGAGGAGGCGTAGGTTTTTCTGGAGGATCAGAAGGAGGATACCTGGATCAAACTGACCCAAAAATTTAGCGGAAAAAGCAGGCATTTGGTGCGAGTAGAAGCCGTTCTGCGACAAGTTTTTTATAATGAAGCCAAAGTCGGACTTGTGGTGGACCACCTCCAAGTGCGAAGGTATCATCCCTATCGGAAAGACTTGTTACTATGATGGGAGACTAAGCAACAGGCTTAAAGCTAAGTACACACTGCCAAATAATTAAGACAAATTTTTATGAAAATTTGGCCATATAGCCCAAATTGGGGAACTTTTCGGTCATATTTAATCAAATTATTTGCGTATGGAAATATAGTTTATGCTTTAAATCTTGCAAAATCAGCCAAGTTATTTATCAAAATTTGGTCGAATTATTTGCCTGTGTGAACTTTGCTTAAACTATCTTTTCAGTAATGTCTTCATTCACACATGTTTCAGTGTGACAACATGCTCGCTTGCTAACTTGCTTTAAAAGGTACATGGTTTTGAAATCAATGAGGATGAAGTAGATTGCTACAAAATCCACCTAGAAGGTTAGCCTTGAGCATTTGCCAAGCAAATACTGTAAATACACCTAGATTTGCTGAAATAGCAACATGAGAAAACGGTCCTAAATATCGATCTCAAATCAATGTCGGGATACCCATATCGGATATCCATAATTTCGTGTATTCTTGCACCAAGACGATATCGAAACCAAATCAATTATGAATATCGAGCTTTAATCAATGAGGGACCTTCTTGATTCAATCCAAATGAGGTATCAAATGGAGTTCGAATAATAAGATAAGCTCTGTCAAATAAAGACAAGAATTCCGGGATTGAAAATTCGTACTCAAGTCGGATTGACCGACTGCTAACATCGTTTGGAATTGATTTTAGTCCAGATATCTCGGATATTTTTTCTGTGAATAAGTACGCACTCATTAGAAACAAATCCACACAATGCATAGGATCCGAGCGTCGCGGGTATACAATTGTATATGTATAAATCAGCGGCCGGCCAAACACACATGCTCATTTTGGCTTTGCTTGTGTGTGCTTAGCCATGCGAGAGCGCGCTTACTTCGCACTTCTTTGTTGTTGCAAAAGAGAGCAGTATAAGCTCGTATACTGTCGGTGTGTCGACGTCGCTGCCAAAAAACGCTGTTGTATACACTTCATATTGGGACGTGCCGGACACGGGTATAAATATACTATTTGGTATTGTCTTTTTGTATTTGTCCAATGTCAAGTTTTGTCCAAGACAGACAGACAGGCATCAAGAATATATAATATATACTTTGTGGGGTTGGAAACTGTTTTCTACTTTGCTTTACAGACATCAGAGCAAAAGCTTTATTTCGTGACATAGTACCAAAATGTACTTTCCATAGAAAATTAGTAAATATAACCAAACTTTGAGAAAATGAGCCTAAGCGTTGTCAAGTTTCGTTGAAAAATGGTTACACTTTACTCAAAGTATTTATACCATTTTTCCCCCCATTTAGATATGCAATCTCTGCGGCCCTCGCTCTGCATTCCAACTTTTTGCCCATCCTGTTGGTTGTTTTTTATCTTTGCTTGGGACGATTTAATTAATACATTTTATAAATCACAACCACAGAACCCCATAAACCCTCCACCCACCTCTCAGAGCTCACAAAACTTAGTTGGCCACAAATAAATTTGCATGCCGGACATTTTGCTAAATGACCACAACACTTAGGCCAAGATTTATATGCTGCATCCAGTGCTTGGAGTCAGATTTCGTTATTAGCAAGTTGTTGTTTACTTTTGACTGCACACACACCCTGTTGTGCACACTTCATTTAGCCGCCTTTGGCCTTTTGGTCATTTCCTCATGCCAAGGGGCGTTGATTAGTTTAGCCTTAACTCAAAAAATTAACCCAAACAGCATAAAAAATTATGCAAAATTGTGTAAAGAGTTATTTGCAATAAATTTAAGTGACTTTTTCACAAAAAAAAACAAAGTTACAGTTTCTAATTTATGGCAAATGCACATGTTCATGTTGTTCGTCTTCAAGTTTTTGGCCGGACAAAACTTATTGGGCGATGGGTTTTGTGGCTTTGGTGCCAGTCCGATATTCAATTTACTAAAATTTTCATGTTCAAGTTGGAATTGCGTAAAATGTTTAGTTTTGTAATTTGTTAGCTGTGGAGATTTTGGTTATGATAAATGACACCGCAGGGGGCTTGGGGAAGGGTTGATCTGAGATGGGAATAAAGAGAAGGGAGCTTTAAGGCGAAGACTGTTTTAGAACAGTTTAGAGTGTGTTCGGCCCCCAGGAGCTCTCTGTTTTAGAAATAAATTCTTCTTCTCTCTCTCTCTCTTTCTCTCTCTCGTGAATGTGTGGCTGGTGTGGCGGCAGCCGGTAGCGCTATGACAGCGAATTATTATTTGCTTATAACTTAGTATCTTTCATCTGATCTTAATCAAACTTGATGGGATCAATAAATGTTGCCGTCTCCGTGGAGATAAACTGAACCAAAACCAATAATAAAATTTCACTTCAGCTGCAAAGAATTTTCTCTGCCCTCCACAAAACTCAGAATTGTAATCATTTATAACCAATCTGAGTCACGCCTCTTCTTGTGTAAGCAGCCAAAACTTTAGTGCCAAAAACTATTTTCAATTACAAAAACAAACTTTGAAATATCCTGAAACACACCTCCCAGCAGAAGTCCTCTGCTAGAAAGGACCAACAATTTAATCACAGCATGTGGTCGGAATATCAAATTTTCGTATCGAAAATGTATAACTTACAACTGAAATGGCAAAAGTCAGCAATTACTTAAAAAGCGAGATAGACAGAGAGAGAGAGAGAGAGCGAAAAAGGATAATAGTGCTGAGGCAAACAATTTGCACGGTAGTTTTAGCCCTCCCCACCCCACCCTCACCCTCTACCCAATTGCTGGCATTTCTAAACATTCGCAGATGGAGACCATAAATCACTTGGCAGGCAAAAGGATGTGAATTATATACAAATGATTTGACATGGCGCACAGGACATCCCATGGAGGGGGAAATAAATATTTTTGTCCTTGCGCCGCGGAGACGATGCCAAACTTTGAGATAAGCTTAAATAGTAATACCAAATGTTTATTTTTTTTCATTTCTTTAAATTATTCTGCTGTGACATTTTTAAATTTCAAATCAACCGACTCTGGTCTGGGACTATTCTTAGCATTTTACAAGCTTTCTTTGAGCGCATTTTAATTGCAAACAGAACCCAGCCCAATGGCTATTAATGAAATGCTTTTGAAATTATGTCATTAACATTGCAACCTGTGCCGGGACTGGTTTGGCTTTGGGCCTAAACCATGGCACCAACTGTCATTCCTCGATGTGAACAAGTTCTCTCTACCTAATTATGGCATATTTTTATTGACTGCATTTTAAGAAATCGCCATTGGCATCGAATGGGAATTAGAAACTTGTAAATAGTTCTGAACAATTAATTCATTAGGGAAGGGCAATACAATTTTTAATTAAATCTTAGTATAGTTGGTTATGGAGATTATTGCGTGCCTAAGAAACATACATGATTTTAATATGCAAGATTTTATATCATTTAAATTGGGAATGGGGATTTTAGTAATAATTTGAATATTAAAATACAGCTGTTAGGTGGATGCTATATTTTCGCACACCAATACACTCTCACTTTTTGGCCGCGCTCTCGTTGATCAACCAGCGCAACACCAAGGCGTTTGCAGATTTTCAAAATACCAGAGTATATTAACTTTGTGCAAAAGTATGTAACAGGGAGAAGGAATCATTTCCTACCCTATAAAGTACATATATTCTTGATCAGCATTAACAGCAGAGTCGATATAGCCATGTCGGTCTGTATGAACGCACAGATCTCAGAGATGATAAGAGATAAAGGTTTAACATGTATATTTGCAGGCAGATCAAGTCTATTTTCAATTTTTCCCATGCCAATTCCCACCCCGCAATTTAGAAAAAACGTTATATTTCCCACGGTTTTGTAGTTAGATGGTTCGTACCTTTTAGAGATATTAGTAATCAAAATGATTTATCGATTTGCCAAAGGAATGATAGAGATCGGTTGAACTATACTCAAGTTATGAGCAAACAAAAGTTCGCTGCCGCAGCGCTGGCTTGCCAAATGGTTGTGGAGACTTGAATTATTTAATGTAAAACACAGTTAAGACTTAGGTTTGGTTTAATGCTTGACTTCTTGCCGCTATGAATGAGTTTTACAGAATGCAAAGAGTTGAGTGTGTGTATGTGTGTGGGTTAGAGATGTACCATAAAAGAGCGGGATTCCATAGAGTAACGAGTTGTTAAATATTTAAATTTAATGTAAAATTGGCTAAACAGCCCCAAAGAGCTAGGCAAAGCTTCTCTCAATCTCTTGGCGTGTGTGCTTATAATTTTTCGCACAAGAGAAAGGGACCTACAGTTTAACGCAGAATAAGAACTGCAAAGTTTGAGACTTTTGCTTTTTCATGGCTAATTGTTACTTCACAGCTGGCGCTAATAGCTGGTGAAGGTGACCGGATGTGTAAAAGCTATTGTAAAGGCCCGCACAGCAGGCCGAAATACAAACCGCTGAGCCAGACCCGACCGAGTTGTAAGTGATGTGCGAACCAGTTGGAACTGTGATTGCAGCGGAATGAACTAGAACCGCCACATGATCACAGTAGTGGCGACATCTAATGGTCAGTTTTAAAAAATCTCCTTACCAACATTGTTCAAAGCAAGTAGTGGAGCCATCTATTGGTTTAGTTATGACCAAAAGAAAGCTCGCTGATGGAGCGCAACAGCAGAGTGCATTACAGTCGGTCTTGCCCTACTTTCTTACTTGTTGTGGACACGTGATATCAATTCAATTATCGTAATAGTGATGGGCAAGGCCGTGACCTAGAAATAAAAGAGAAGCCTCATATATTTATGTAGGAATAGGAATATAGGTGCTAAGGGCTATGTTCATTTAAGTTAAGTCTGCATCCCTTTGTTCCATTTTGCATTTCATTGGCTATTTGTATGTACACTTAAGTGAGAGAGTCGATTGCAGCCAGCCGAAGAAGTCGAACGTACATTCTAAGCTCAACATATGTAATTCACTTTTAAGTTTAATATTCGTTTAAATAAACAATCATATTATTATTTGTGAAATCTGGAGAGTGTCTAAATGGAACAACATCCCCCATCGCACTGCCCATCCCACATTTATATATCAACTTCTGCTTGATTGCTAAATTATTATTATACCCGTTACTTGTAGAGTGAAATCCACACATTTATAATCTCTGAAATTTTCATAAAGAGCGGTTTTTAAATAGCGGATTTATAAAAATATCACCTTTTGTCAAATATTTGGGCTTGGCTAAAAATGACTTGACTTTTTTTTGGCTTTTCTTTAAGGGCCACAAGTTTTGGCATTTATTTGGGGGCAGCGTACGCTGACTACTAACATTATTTTAATAGGTTAACAATAATGTTATAACGGGTAGCCGCTCTCGTTTCTTTTTCAATGTCTCCAAACATCGTATTTATATGTTTTCTATGCTTTTTCATAATTCCACCAAGCTTTATAAAAGTCGATTTTTATCTAGTATAGCTACACAGAAAAAAAAGTCGGGATATTTTCAGTCTTTTTTAATCTTGGAGTAAGCCCGGCATGAGCTTGAAAATTCAATCTCGACTTACAGGATATTCTACACAAATGATGCTTTCAGGGATTGGCCCAAGCCTTTCGAACTCATTCCAAGTGGGCTTATTTCAATCCCCTTCGAGATCACATGTTCAAAAATAAGAAAGCGAGGCCACAAGAGAGCGAGAGCGACAAAATTTAAGTAGCATTTTTGACTTGCGGCAACAAGTGAAGGAGCTGGTGGTGTGCAAAGAGGTGCCATTCTATTCGTGTTCAGTGCGTATGGTTGTGGGTTCGAGTCCCAATTAAGCCCAAAAATATTTATATTTCTTTGTTTTTCAGAAGTCTTAAATAAACCAAAACTGGTGTGTGGTCTCTTTGAAGTATATATGGATGTCCTATGAAATGTAAAGAAGGAAAGGAAAAAGAGAGGTATATCTTACCTGGGATCAAACCAAAATGACATATCGAGATCAAATTAATCTGGAACCTGCTTTAAATGATCCCGTATCGGGATTAAATTGTTCTCGAATTGTTTGCTTAGTTCAATCTTCTTTAAGATTACCCTGGAATAAATAAATTCCTTTTTAGGATTAAGAAAGTCGGATCAACTTAATTCTTTTTCTGATCGGGTCAAGAATATACGGGACTACGTTGTTTTCATTACCAATTGGGATTGATTTCATCCCATATGGATGGATTTTTATTTTGAGTGTATAGTATAGTATATAGAGGTATGAAAAACTGTTTTGTTTTCAATGTTAGCTTTCTTAAATCGGCCATTTTGCCTTTTGAAAGCATTGAATGACACATGCAATCCATTTCCATTTCACATCATCACTAATTTCCATGCGTCCCTCTATGACCTACTCAGTGTGCTAAGTCTATTACAATCAGGTCTGCAAACCCAACAATTTTTTCTGCACCTCCGGTTTGTGGGTTCGAATCAAAATTTACCAAAGTTAAGGTTTGGAAAGTTGAGGTTCGAGGTTTCTGGGAGAAAGTTTTAGTTCGAACCCATATTTTTCACAATTTTAATGATAAAAGTAACTAATATTTAGAATTTAGTTTACCGCAATTTTGCATTGATGGAGAAAAGCCGCTTTTGTGGATCATCGCAGCCTTTTTAAGACATTGTGCGTTGAATTCTAGCATACTTTGACTCGGTTATACCAACGAATTTTTCATAGAAGAAAAATTGTGACTACAAAAATTTTGTGAGTCGCTTAATAAACTTTGGAATCGAAGATCCATAAAGGCTTTTATGGGTAATGATTGTCTAAGAAATTCGAAACATCTTTCTAAAATTATTTATAAGTTCAGAACAGGTTAAGATTCAGGTATTGTTTCAAAATTCGGTTCGGTTTAAGCCCGCTTCAGACCCATCAAATGGACGATTTATCTTGTCTTAAAATTCATGTCAAAAGTCAAAAAGTTAAAATCTTTTATTATGGAGAAATCAGTAGTTGAATCATTCATTCAGCATGTCAGACTTTAACTGGAGGCTAAACGTGTGATAAACTGTTTGAAGTAGGAGCCAAGGAAGCCATCTTAAGCATCTCATCCAGTGCCAGGCCACATGCGGTCGCGGTCATATTTTCGGTTGTATTATAAATGACTGAAAGCGAACTGCCTGTCATGTTTTATCTCTATTTTCGTGCATTTTTGGACCCACACACACACGCGCAAACAACTTGTAGTGGGCGGGGGCGTGGCAATTGCCGGCGTGTCTGCACATTTTTTTTCTTTTTGGCCAAACAACATGGTGATGATAATGGCGCTTGCAGGCCGACTGACGTTTCTAACAAAGTGACTCGCATTAAGGATAATAGAGGCAACTAAAAGCAAAGCCACAACAACATGAAACAAAGCAGAGCACAAGAGCACAAGCAAGGAGAATGGACGATGACTGCCAGCGATTTGCGCATCATTATCCTTGGGTTCTTGGCCGCCAGGCCTGAAGATGTCCATCAACCGAAAGCAGCTGAAAGAAAGAAGGAAAACTTGCAATGCTGCCGCTCGCCCCGTTATCCTTGCGCATCCTGCCGCTGACATTTTTCGTCGTCGTCATCATCATCTCGCTTGGCCTTAACGAATGATTTATGGTGGAACTCAAGTGTCGGAGCACCCTCCCCCTCGCAGAATAATGGTTGTCCGTGCAATTGACAATTGTCCTTCGCGTTGCACACATACACACACAACCTGCTCCAAACTAAACAAATATTTATTAAGCAAATTAAAGTTGCTTCTCACTTTCACAAATTGCCGGCAAATCCCTGGAAAACAAATGACTTGAGATATTTCAGAGGGCGCAAAAGGAACATTTCGATGCAGGTCCGAGTTGTTGGACTCCTTTCGCATGATGCGGCAGTTTTGCGCTCTAACGCGGCAAAATCTAAAAATCTTCTGTCATCATTAGTCAAATCTTTAAGCCGATTGAATCAATATGGCAGCCGAAAGGAAGTGGCGCTGTTAACATAAACCAAGTTGCGTGTTCTTTTCTTCCAAAAATGAAAAGTAAAACAAAATGAAATGGAATGCATCTCGTGCCATGGGCTGTAGCTGCCAAGCAGCTGCCATTTTGGCCAAAAAAAAAAATACAAAATAAAACATATGAGCCGCTCAAGACCGAGGGTTAAAGTACCCTGTAGATGACAACAAAAAACTTACAAAATTTTACTTGATTTTCCGAAATATAATGGAAATTTTTCTTTACCAAACCTTCAATCCTTGAATATTGAAAAATACATTTTTGAACTTAGAATAAAACAAAATATTTTCTTTATTTAATTTTAAAGCTTAGAAACTGCAACTTTCTGTAACCTACAATTACACATTATCATACCCTTTCTACAGGGTATAAAAACACGCACGCACACACACACACAAATATCTCAAAGGGCGGCAACTGAGAGACACGGAACGACTCTCGAGCTCATTAAATAATTAAAGTTGTTGTTTTTTGGCAATTTTTTTTTTTTTTTGCTTCTGGACTTAAATCACACCACATTAAGCCTGAATGTAGACCAATAACAACACTTACTAGTACATATGGTCATTATTTTTTTGGACAATCGACTTTATTGTTATAATTTCAAACAGCAAATGACTTATGACAGCCAGACAAAGAAAGGCTTTTGCTGTTTTCAGTGTTTTGATGGGGTGAAAGTTGCCCTAAGATATGGCGAATGACACGCATGGGTTTTGGCACTCAAAAGAAATTAAAGAGAACTGAAAATGAAACAAGCTGTAGCAATCTGGTTAGCCTTTATTATCGATAATATACCCAGCTTGTTGAGGGGTAGAAGGGTAAAAGTCCTGGTGTACACAAATGACCTAGTCGTGTTGGCTGATTTTCCGTGAATGCTAGATGATCTTTGTTCCTATTGCTGCTTATGGGTTAGCAAACGAGTTGAATCTTTTACATACTTGGGAGATACTGTCACGGCTAACATGTTAAACTGAATGCAACAGCCACGTTGGTCGGTCGTCTTAGGGCGAAAATGGCCCTCTTTTTGGGCGCGTTGATTTTTGAGTGGACCTAAAACACCCCCACCCCTCAACTAAAAATGTAAAATGCTGAATATAATTTATTTTTGTCTCTTCTTTTTCATATTAAACGAGAGCGTAAGTTAAAGTCGGCCCTGCCCGATTAGATTTGATTAAAACATTTTAATTTGAATTCGTCGAGTAAAAGCAAGTATAAAATAAAGGTTTGATACGGATTTTCTTGATTGTTTAATAGAATAGAGAACATGTAAAAATTTCGAATTCACTTTTGAGAAAACCGGAACATGGCAGTATAATCTTGATTTTAAATTGATGTTTTTTTTCAGCGTACATATTTTTTCCGGACCCAATTCAAACAAGGAAGAAAGTCCGTTAAGTCCGAATGAAATATACTCTGTACCTGCAGTAGCAGTAGCGAACTTTCGTTAATCATTCCTTCGGCAAATCGATATATAGTCTTGATTAATTGATTCAATATCTCTACAACAGGCATGCCCAAAAGCATCGAACGACAATGCACTCACCAATACTCACAAAGATAAGCACCAATACCAATAATGAAATTGTTGTTGGTCAGTTTGCTTGCGCTCGCAAACACCAATAAAAGAAGAGAACATAACCAGTTTTTGTTTCGTTTCGTATGGCTCGCGCCCTGCATATATACGATCATTGATTTCCTATTTATTCTATTATTATTTCAATTTTTTTCGTCTGTGCCGAAGTCGTAATACACTTGAAAAAGCTTGCTTCAAAGGTTAGCGATTTCGTCCAAACTTCGCAGATCAGCTTAAAAACATATAATATTACAACGACCGAGCTTAAGAGCACAAATATTGAAAACAAAAAAGCTTTTCTCACTAAAACCCATACAAGAAGTAGTCATCCGATGTGGTCGGTTCCGCTATACTAGCAGCGTGCAGCGAGAAGAAGACGCTGAGCAAAATTTCAGCTCGATAGCTTCAAAACTGAGGGACTAGTTCGCGTAGAAACAGACAGACAGACGGACAGACAAATATTTTCCGACTCAGCTCGCCAGGCTGATCAAGAATATATATACATTACGTGGTCGGAGATAACTCCTACTATGCGCTGCACTCTTCTGGGCAAAATTATAATACACTTTTCAAGTGTGTAAAAACATGGACTTTTTTAAAATACGATGGTCAATTATCATTTTTATACTCCCCCTTCAACCGCAAATCACTGTCAGAGCTAGAACCTTGTGGCTTAATATATAGTATCCTAGGCCTTATATCTATCTATTCTGAAAAGCACAATAAGATCCGAGCCAAAGCACCAAATTTATACTCGAAACAATCTAGCTAGTGGTGGGCGGGGGGAGTACTGTGCCTATTGCAGGCAGCTAGGGCGTAAAACACATTGTCTTATCTGCTTACACAGGATGTTTTAATGACCCTACACCAAATTTGATCAATATCAATTTGATACACGTTGTCTCAAATTGAATCTGAAACTAGTATAATTTTTTTTTATTGTATCAATATAAATCTAGAGAGTATCAAATTAATACTTTGGGTTTTAATTTGAAACTTCGAAAATTTATTGGATACTTAAAAGTATTAATTTTCTAAATAATTTTCAATGTAGTTCGAAAATTCGAAAAGTCTTGCTTATGTAAAACGAAGCATGCCGAATATCTCAGGTGGCGATACTTGATGTGTCACATTTAGTGGTTTGATTTTATTGCATACACATATTAACTTAGTAAAGTAAAGTTAAGAAATAGTAACTTACGATAATATCAAAAAAAGTCAAAACAAAGGTTTAGGTTCCCCACAAAACGCTTCTAAAAAGAGTCAAGATAGGCATTTTTTGCAACTTTAAGCTCAAATTACTAAAAATCTCGACGTAATGGACCATTTCTGAATACAGATTCGTGTTCAGCATACGAAAATCATCTAGAATCACCACCAACCCTTCAATATACTGGACCTTGTTGTCTAGTGTTATTTAATTATCTCAATTGGTACAAAAATTGGTATCGAAAAATCTGAAATGGCGCTACTGTGCGACGTGCTGAAGATAAATTAATGGATTTCAATATGGAGCACGGACTTCTATATACAATACAAACTTGATAATACAAAATATTAAATTGATAAAAGCTAGTATCAAAAGGATACTAAGAGTTTGACAATTGAAATATCATATTGATAAAACCTAGTATCAAATTGATACTACGAAATTAATACAAACGAGAAGGCCAAGCTAACTTCGTCAGTGCCGAAGTTTTTATACCCTTGCAAATGCTGTTTTTGAAATGTCAGAGTTTAAGAACGCTTACATAAAAATCTCACAAATTTTTAACTAAAACCCATTTTCCTACAGGTAAACATCTGATTTCGACCAAATTTCACGAATCTTTTTGAAAACATATCAAATAACCAATCGCGGAGTTTAAGAAAGATAAAATTTAAAACAGAAAAGTTTTTCTCACTAAGACTCATTTTCCGACCGATCGGTCCTGTGGCAGCTATAAGATATAGTCATCCGATTTTGACAAAAATTTGCAAATCTGTTAGAGAGCATATAATATTTATTATCGCCGAGTTTTATGACGCTAGCATTGAAAACAAAAAAGATTTTCTCACTAAGACCCATTTTCCGACCTATTGTTCCTATGACAGCTATAAGATATAGTCATCCGATCTTGACCAAAATTTGCAAATCTATTTGAAAGCAGATAATATTAACAATGGCCGAGTTTAAGGCCGCTAACATTGAAAACAAAAAAGTTTTTCTCACCCATTTTTTGATCGATGGTTCCTATGGCAGCTATAAGATATAGTCATCCGATCCGGTCGGTTCCGACATATAGCGTGCAGTAAAAAGAAGACTCTGTGCAAAATTTCAGCTCGACAGCTTTAAAACTGAGAGACTAGTTTGCGTAGAAACAGACGGACAGACAGACAGACGGACGGACAAATCTCAATCGACTCAGCTCGTCGCCCTGATCAAGAAAATATATAGTATATGGGGTCGGAAATGAATATTTCTATGCGTTGCAAACTTCTGGGCAAAATTATAATACCCTTTGCAAGGGTATAAAAAGTGTCAACCTGATACAAGTTGGCATCAATTTGATATCCTCGAAATATCATTTTAATACTTTCGAAAAAGGTATATGGGGCTTAGTGACCTGTTTTGATTTTAGTCAAAGTTTGCATCTGGCTGGCTCAAGGTCTATGGTTAATTACAATTCAATATAATCAATACAACTCAACAGATATTAATTACAACATTTTGGAATAGCAATTGGGTATGTCCGTACAACAATCTATGTTTCGAGAATTACCAAATTCTCTCATTAGCGGACTTTGTTTATGCTGTTCACACTTCAAACAACTTTACCAGTTGGTATTTGTGCTAATTCAGTAGGCGAATAAAGACATGGGAACTCCAATGTTGTAAATTCGCATCCTGAATTTTTGGCTAGGGGCTTTTTGAAGGTGTTTGTTTACCAATTTGCTTTAATCGAAAATATCAATTTGGTTTTTGGAGTATTTAAGAGAATTTGATACTTAATAGTTTCAAATTGATGACTTAATAGTGTCATTTTGATGATTACTTATTTTGGGTTTTATAGAACGTTTAAGCAAATAAAAAATATTTTCCAAAGTTGGAAACTACGTAAAAGAAGACCCGATTGGCGTTATTGCAGTTTGCCCAATATTATAGGAAATTAACAAGATGTATTGGCAGCAAGGAAAATTAGGCCAATAACGAACCATAGAAATATTAAACGAAGAAAATTGAAGTAGTCTATTATAATAAAATAAAAGCATTAACTTTTAGGAATCGAAGAATGTCAGCAGATTTGTAATATATTCTTGAAGTATACCAAGATAAACTGTATTATAGTTTATCGCAACAGCTGTTGATTTTAAGCCAATGCTGAGCTAAAGACATTAATTCGCATGTACTGAAAAATATTAAGAAATTTTACAAAAATAAAAAATTAAATAACCCATTTCTACTAGATATAAATGTGGGTTTGAAAAGCTGAACTTGAAAAACGATTTTCGAAAAACTTTTATGGGAACCTTTTATACCTACATCGGTACACTTAAAGTCTAAATGGAGTTCAGCTAAATATGAATCGAAAGGCTATTGAAGTTCCAACAATCGTGTTAATTATGGTTTTTTAAGTCGGTTTGAAAACAATAAGCGAAAAAATCGGAAGAAAACTTGATTTTTTGCTTGAGAACGCACGGAATATTCTTAAACGCCTCGGAAAAATATTTGATAATTACAAAAAAAATTCTACTTAAGAAACACACTTCTACGACGGAAGTAAGATATGGTTGAAGAAAATCTATGGATAAATACCGAAGTTGGATCAAATCGAGTCTACTAGAAATGGGTCATTAAATAAATGTGTTATTAATTTTTATCAACTTTTCAATATACTCTAAAATTAACTAAAAATTTTTGAGCGAAACAGTAAATAACGTTTTTGGTAGGCATGCCGAGGCCTTATTTCGGAAAATTTTTTATTGAAATCAAGAATGGTGAGTCCGGAAATTAGTCCAGTTGAATAAGAATGCCCCATTTGTGTATTTAACATGACCTTAAAATTTGAAGTCGATTTGCACGGGCTAAGAATTCTTTTCAGACCCATCGTTTCTTGGTGAAATTTTCTTAGAATTTTTCGTAGATTTCGTTTTTGGTACACGCTACCCATACACACGTGTTGGTTCATTAAAATTTCCAACTGACAGCTTTTGTCTGCACCACACATCATTTAGTTCTAAGCAAGACATGGCCAGAAACGAGTTTTATTTTATTTTTTGAACTACGCAACTGTTGACTAGCGTGAAGGTTAAATTTAACTTTTCATGCCTCATTTCTTTTTGCCTCTATTTACATTTTAATGAGCGTTTCATTTACCGCTGAATCTTGTATTAAACCGTCATATTTAATAAAACTGTGTAAATATTTGCGCAAAAGAACAATATTTTTGACGGCGAGCAGTTGAATAAGTCAAAGTCGAGGCAAACTATAGCGAAGCCAGTTATAAGACTGAACTAGACAAGAACATAATTCCTAGTTGGTTCAGTAAGGCAACAAGAATGTTGAGGAAAAGTTATCTATTACTGGCGCTGATAGTTCTTAGTCTGTTGCCATTAAATGAAGCGAGACCTGAACCCGGACGTGGACGCAAGAGATCTTTTGGTAAGAGAATAAGTACTCAGCTCTGGGTTGAAAAAACCTTCAATGCAATTTCTATTTCAGGAATGGGTCTATTAGGTGGGGCTTTAGCCGGTGGTTTTATTGGTCATGCGGTGGCTAAGGCCAAGGCTGCTCCGTCTCCTGCTGCTGCTCCGGTTTCTGATCCAAAGGCGGTAAGAGTTGTGGAAACTGGAACTCCCGGGGCTAATGGCTGCTATACACAAACCGTACGAGAACCCAATCCAAATAATCCCAAAATGTACACGGAAACGGAACATCTCATCTGTCCCACTCTGACGCAGGCTAACGTGCCAGCTCCTGTTGTTGTAAACAGTGCACAGACGGTGCCAGTGATGCCCCAACCAAACCCAGTTATATATCCAGTGGCTACAGCTGAAGCAGTGCAACCAGCAATGCCAATGCCCCAACCACATCCCGTGTTAGTACCTGTGGCTCCACCAGCAATGCCAATGCCCCAACCACATCCCGTGGTAGTGCCTGTGGCTCCACCTGCAATGCCAATGCCCCAACCACATCCCGTGGTAGTTCCAGTGGCTGTTCACCCAGCTCCACCTCTAGCTGTCCAGCCAGTGGTTGCTCCTGCAGCTCCACCAGCCTCGATACCCACTTATCCTGCATTACCACCAGCTGCAGCTCCCGTGGCCTTTCCTCCCGCACATCAACCAGTTCAGCCTCAGCAAGTTCAAGCAGCCCCTGCCGCACCTGCTCAGACGCCACATGTCATTTTGTTGTCCAAGAAAACAGTGTACTATCCCAAGAAGAAGTCCGGATCAGCACCATCCTCCAGCATACCACAAGGATTACTTGTTTTGCTGGTGGTTTTCTATAGTTTAAGTTCTTGCCTGTCCTTAAAATTGATGTAGAATTCTATTTCAATTCTCTAATATTCAAATATTGTTTTTAGTTTGGCCAAACGGGTAACTCGAGTCGTGGAATGTAGAAGAAGACTCAGCAGTTTTTCGAATTATGTGTGAACTTTAATCTTTAGAAGTTATATTAAACTTAAGACAACTGAGAAACGAACGACTTTGCAATCTATTTATTCTGAAAATCTCAAAAGATTGGACAAACAATCACAAAAAGGGAATTGGTTGGCTGTTCTTTAGCATGAGGCAGCGAAAGGCCTCTTTTATCCAAAAAAAAACACAATTGATTTTTCGGACTTAATTTTTACTTCTTTTTTTATTTCTTTTACAACGGGCAACATTTCTTAAAAATTTCAAATTTCGTTTTGCTGACTTTCCAACTTGGCGCCCTTTTCTTAATCTCAATCATCTTGTTTCTTTTTAATCAGGGGTGCCACAGAAATTACTTCCGCACAGAGCCTATTTTCGAGTGATTGGAAAATAGTTGGCGATTTGCTTAAAAAAGCCCCCAAAATGCATTTTGATTAAAATAATCCTTATTGATTCATAAAGGGTGTTTAATTTGTGAATAATCTACATAAAAAAAAATAAACATTTAGCATTTTAAGTTTATTAAATTAGCATTTTTATAAATCGCTAGTTAAATTTGTCATTCGCTGCAACTCACCAAATCGCTAGTATTTCAGTGGTGCCACCTGATGCCAAATGTTAATTTAAATTTCGAAATTAATCAAATTAAGTTTTAAGGTGAATAAAATAGCAATTTTTGTGCTGAAATAAAGATACAAAAATTAGATTGATTAGCAATAAATTTTGCGTTGATCTTTAGCTTATTTATTTTGCAATTTGTAAATCGATTTCTGTTTGAGTTTGAGTTCAAAAAAGTGGCAACGCTAAAACCAAAATAATGACGAGAAGCTGCTCAAACGTTAGTTCATTTTATTATTCTTTCGAATTGTTTATAATTTCAATAAATTGTAATAGGGAAAGCATCGACCAGATGTCCACAGCGAAATTTTTTGGCTTTCATGAAGGAGCATATGAAGCTAGACCGCAATTTCACTAAGTGCGTTAGGTGGCTGCAGCCAGGAACAAACCTACCATGAATTTGTCCAACCTTTCCTCCGATTGATTTAATTAAATAAAGCTGGTCCCAAGCAACTTTTCAAGCAGCAGGAGCATTACCCACAGAATTTTGCCTACGTATATCCAGTGATTGGAAAGGTACTCGATTTTCTTACCTAGGTAAGGTAAAAGGTATACGGATTTTTAAGTACCTAGGTAAAGGTAACGGTACAAAAAAGGTACTTTTATATTTAAAATCGTGGTTCATTCATTTTTATTAGTAATGAATATTAAAAACATAAAAAAACAAATTTACTTCATTACTGACATTTTTGGTCATACTTTAAGGGCTTAAATCCAATTATAATGTTTAAGAATGGAACAATTTGATTTCAGATGATGTTATATTATTTAAATTTTTCTTATATAATATAATTTTTATACTCTGTACCGAAGGTACATAAAGTATATTAAGTTTGTGCAAAAGTATGTAACATAAAAAAAAGTAAGTAACATGTATTCTTGATCAGCATCAACAGCCGATTCGATATAGCCATGTCCGTCTGTCTGTATGTCCGTCTGTCTGTCTGTCCGTCCGTCCTTATGAACGAAGAGATCTCAGAGATGGTAAGAGATAGAGGTTTGACATGTATGGGGCATATATTTCTTATACTTGCAGGCAGATCAAGTTTATTTTAAATTTTTGCCACGCCCCCTCCCGCACCAGCAATTTGGAAAAAACTTCATATCTCCTACAGTTTTGAAGATAGATCGTTCGTACCTTCTAGAGATACCTTGAAAACAAAACTATTTATCGATTTGCTGAAGGAGTGATAAAGATCGGATGAACGATACTCAAGTTATGAGCAAAAAACGGCCAGTACCCACCACCACCACAGCATTCTATTGAACGGCAATCTTAGTGAGAGAGAGAGAGAGAGAGAGAGAGAGAGAGAGAGAGAGATTGAAACTTAGAGATGAGCGCGTATAACTCGTGAGCAAATGCGAGCTGCGACGTCAAGGGTACAGAGTATGTTATAGTCGGGCTTAACCGACTTTCTTTCTTGTTTATTATTTAAATGTTTCTATCTTGCTTTTTTAACATTACAAGAGTTTCAAATATTTCGTCCCTTTTCTGTTTCTTTTTGGTGTAAGTATTTGGCCTACAAGTTTTCCGTAATTTCTTCAAGCCAATCTTTAAAACACTTTACAGTTTTGGTGGTTTTCGAAGTGTCATAGTTACAAAACAGAAGTCTTTGCCTCGCTTGAAGTCAACTTTTCAATAGAAGAAAATCGTTTTGAAACTCCTTTTTTAAGAGCATCTTTAAGTGGATCACAATATTTCAAATTTATCAAACTGTCAAGTTTATGTATTACTTTAATTAAAGTGGGCAGCAAAAATCCAAAGTAACAACGGGGCTTGCCCTGCATATTTCAGTGACACTAAACAATTCTTGCAAAAAATCAATTTCTGTATTTGTTAATAATGTTTTTTTTTAAAGTTGTACAAACACTTTTTAAATTGTGTGTTTAGTTCCAAAATACATTGAATACTGTCATGAAAACTGTTCCATCTTGTGGCGCAAGGAGCTATTAATTTAAGCTTACAAATTTTCTCAACTTCATCTGCAGCTACTGTGGATCTGCTAACAGCATTCCAGATTGCCATTGCTTTTGCTAAGGAGGAATTGTACAATCGCTTGAATGATGTGTTTGGTAGAGCCTGTTCAGCATCTTTCGTGACAATTAAGTTCAAAGTGTGTGATGCGCATCTAAAGTGCAAAGTAATTTCAACATCAGCTGAACTATCCAGCTCTATTACCTTTAAATCAGACTCTTCTTAAAATTCAGGCTTCACATTTGTTCCTTTAAAACTGTACACTTTAAATGCTTTACAGAAGTTGGATGCATTATCTGTAACTGTTCCACATTTTTGGGTATCGCTAAGTACGTATTTGTCATGAACTTCAGCTAATACAGTGTGTGTGGGAAAATCGCACACGCTTATATGCGAGCAGGAGAGAATCTGATTTAGATTGACATCAATATAGTGGCCGGGTGCATCAAAGTAACCTTTGTTATTGCAACTCCAGATATCTGCAGTCGTACAGACAAAATTAGTACTTTGAAAAATATTGGCGACATTTTTCATATAGTCCGCATTCCCCTTATTTAGCATAGAGCGTATAGTTTTTGAACAGAGAATTTTTACCGGACGTCCAGTAAATGCCACAAAAAGGTCCCTGAAACTTTTCTTTTCATCATGACAGAGCGGCAACATCTCGGCTATAATGTTATCGGAAATACATTTGTTATAATGATTTAAGTAATGCATTCAATTCTCATACCTGGTTGGAATTCAAGATACTGGGACTCTTGAATATGTCTCCTGCTGATTCCTTAGTTGAGTTACTGGAAACATAAGATAATTTGGCTCTCATCGATTCGTAGGAAGAGTAACTTTTGGGGTGAACCCTCGAGCGTAGAAAAACTGAAATATATGATATATTAACAACATTGTACACGCATTGCATTCGTGAGCCGCATACAACCATATTTCACTAACACACATTAGCATTTGGCGCAATAATTTGTGTGGTGTATGGTGCGCTTTATGCATATAAATGTATGTATGTATCGATAATTTGGTGGAAAAAAATTTGATCATATGTACATAAATATGTGTGCATTTTTGTAAATATGCAAATTTTTGTCCACATATGTATGTACATTGTGTTGGTAGTTACCAACAAATGCTTGTGTAAATTTCTAGTAGATTTTTCATCAAACTTGATAGTTTTATTTAGACAGAGTTGACATTTCCCATTCGGGTTGAAAAATGTTCCATTCAAGATCAGCGGTAAATCTTTATTCCCTTCATTATTTAGTGCCTGATCAGTTATTGTTAATAATAATTAAGTTTAAGTTTTAATTGTCTCGAAAAATTCCTTTGTATTTCTTGGAAATATGCCTGAAATTAGTGTGACTGAAAATCATAAAAATCCCCAAAAGTGTAGAGATGATACAATATAACAATTGATATGGATATTTGGGCGCGAAGAAAAATCACGCACGAAAGTACCATGTACCGTACCTATTGTCAAGGTATATGAAAATTAAGACCTAGGTAAGGTAAAAGGTACTTGAATTTGAAAATACCGAGGTAAGGTAAAAGATACACAAAATTGGTACCTAGCTAATTGTATCTAGGTACTTCCAAACACTGCGTATATCGTTTTCTTTAGCTTTTCGTTTGCCGTACTCGGGTTACCATACAGCAGCTAGAGTTGCAAGGTTTTATTTTTAATTTGGCGGCCGGCAAATTACAATTTTTGTTGTTTTAATTAAATTGAACTCCGTTGAAGAAAATTAAGTTTACTTTGTCTAAAAAACAACTAACCAAAAGTTTTACGTTTTAAAATATTAATAAAAACGCATAAAAAGGCTTACTCTTAGTTGCGTTCGCGGTGTGGGTGTGTGTGACAACGCGTCGTAATGCGATTTTAGGCTTTTACTTCTACTTACTCGCCATTCTACCGCAAATTGTGCAAAATTTGGTGGAAACACTCAATTTGATTTTTGAATTTTTTGGACTTTTTGGATATTTTGGATTTTTGTATTTTTTGGATTTTTTCGATTTTTAGGATTTTTTATGATTCTATTTTTTGATTTTTTGGATTTTTAGGATTTTTGGATTTTATGGATTTTTTGGATTTTTGGATTTTTTAGCAACTTACATTTGTCAGCCAGCAGCTTGTCATGCGCGGACATTGGGTTGCTGTCTTGGCTAATATGGTTGTACATTTTGCTAGGGAGACTTAAAGGAAAATAGTACCTGGAGAAAATACAGTCAGGGTTCATTCACTGGGAATATTTTTTTAAAGTCGAAGAAGCCAAGGAGCATCGAAAGAATAATCAAATTTCGAATTTAATGGAAGACTTTCAGTACCATCTCGTCTCGCTACTTAAAATGTTGCCCACCCGAAATATTGAGACTTTCACTACCCTACGCATTCAAGTTCGAAAGGGTTTGTATATAAGCTTAAAAAATGAAATCACTCGAAGTTTTGTGGCATGGCGAAAATTTTCATGCGATTTTACAAATCGCTAGTGAATTCTGTGGCACCCCTGCATATTTCAAGCCTTAAGAAAAGTATTTTATTGACAATTACACTTTATAATGACGGCAGTTGCACAATTCCGAACAGAATTCGTGCAAGAATGTGTGGAATGTGGAATTATTTTACAGCAGGCAATAGATGGCGTCACAGAAGGAATCCACTTGGAGTCCATTTTCGTACGAAATGCGCCACCTACCCAAATACTGGCTCTATTTTTTTCCTTAGGTCTGGCAGCACCAGTACAATTGCACAGTGGCGCCGTGGCCTTAATTTTTAGTTTTGTTAGCGCCATCTGTTACCGATATTAAAAATTGCCATGGTGCTACCAGATCGCCAAAAAAATAATCGCAAAGCATAAGTGGCCATCTCAAGTTAACTTTCACTTTGTACTAAAAAGCTTTTCGGGTTTTAAGGACTAGCATGATTTCGAACCATATATATTTGGTATTTGAGTTTGAAAAAGGTAGTAAATGACACAGCGTGGCTATCTTTGAATTCAATACGTTAGACACGGGATCAGGAATAAGTTGAGGGAAATACTTAGCCCCTTTACAAATAATATAAGGTTTATTTAAAGAAAAAGGCAGACGAGGATCATAAAATGCTGCAAGCAGCTTACGGGGAGCGCAAAAAATCATAGGGGCCTACCGGCCATGCGCCAAAATCGACGCCAAGGCCGAATATTTGGTACGACCAATTGGGCGTGATGTACTATGAGCTGCTACAACCAGGTGAAACCATCACGGGGCAACTCTACCGAAATCGATTGATGGGTAAAACGGCCAAAATACGCTGAAATGGGAAGTCGTTCCCCATTCGCTGTATAGCCCAGACATTGCCCCTTCCGACGCAAGCCCTTGAGGATCAGCACTTTCGCTCTTTTAAAGAACTGCAAAATGGGATTCGATCATCGTTTTATCGAGATGGTAGCTGAAAATTACTCTTGCAAACCGAAGCTACTACGGGCTCAGTAAGGAGTTTAAGAACAGAACTCTCTCTCGAGAAACGAAAATAGCGCTTTACCAGTTGCTCATCATCCCAATCCTGCAATACGGCGCAGCTGCATAAACATTGACAGCAGCGGATGAGGCGCCGATTGGAGTGTTCGAGCCAAAATACGATAAATTTAAATTATCACATGTACAACTTCTACCGCACTAGAAGATTCGAGATTTTTAGCAGAAAGCACTGACTGTCCATTCAGAACTTGAACTTGTGCAATTTGACGCTTGTCTCTGCAAGCGCGATCTTCAAGTTGATGGATTGGACTTAGAAGAACTAAGAATTTCTTTCAATTCGGCCTAAAAAATTACGACGAGATACGAGATATAATAGAAAAAAAAAGGGCAGAGAAAAAAATAAGAAAAATAATTTTTTGTAGCAAATGCAAGCTAGGCACTACAAAATACCTAAGGTCTTTACAGTTTGCTTGTCGACTTCAGACTAAATTAATCAGACTTCAGGGGTTCTATAGGTGCTTACACTTTGACAGCAACAGCCTACTAAGTTCTAAATGCAAATATTTCAACAAGTGAGAAAGTCGGTTAAGTCCAACTATAAAATACTTTGTGCCAGCACGCTCGAAGCAGAAGCGACTGGAGGGTATTTATAGCAGAGTCCGAGACCGTCAAGAGGTTATGATGCAAATATCGGGACAAAAAAGAAGAAGCTGGAAATAGCCAGAAAGATGGGAAAACGAGAAGGTCAAGCTAACTTCGTCTGTGCCAAAGTTTTTATACCCTTGCAAATGCTGTTTTTGAAATGTCAGAGTTTAAGAAAGCTTACATAAAAATCAAAAAATTTTCTAACTTCAACCCATTTTCCGACAGATAAACATCTGATTACGACCAAATTTCGCGAATCTTTTTGAAAACATGTCAAATTAACAATCGCCGAGTTGAAGAACGATAAAATTGAAAACAAAAAAGTTTTTCTCAATAGGACTCATTTACCCAGCACCGCGGAAACTAAAAATTCCTGGCAAACTTCATATAAAAAAAACTGTGCCAGGAATTTTTAGTTTACCTTTTCGTTACTTGTGTATCCAGCAACATGAACGAAACCCACATTAGCACGTGTGGATCGAGAGAACAGCTGATACACAACTCAGGAATATATTGGTTACAATTATTTTGGACGTGATGAGCAAAACTTTGGGGGGAATGCTTTTATGTTTTTGTTATGAGCTGTCATCTTGCTAGGGAACCAGCAGTGTGCAAAGATTGGTAGGGGATGGTGCCAAGGGGACACTTATGCCAAATTGCTGAGGCGGCCCGAGAGATGCCCTCCATGGACACAGAGGTCGATGGGATGTCGTAGGTTGAGACGACTTCTGAGCCTGTTTGTCGCCAGATTAGAGGTAAGTCTATGGGAGTGGGCCACCAGTCGGTCATGATACATAATAATAACCAAACAAACCTGCTGGTGTGCATATTAATTTGGGGCGCATAATGGCAAAGCATCCAAATCGCGGTATATAATTGTATGCCTCTCATACCAGGGACCTCACATAGAAGATTCTAGGTTCTTGACGGTAGTGGAGCATGCCGTACCCCATAAAGGGATCCCCCAGATCCACCACTACGAAGCTTGAGAAGCCAATTGAGCTTCTATGTCATAGCTGCAACCGTAGCTACTGCCCGAGACACATAGACTGGTCAAGCGGCGGTCCAGAGACAAGCCAAGGTATTTAACCGCGGTATCCGCATATGGGAATCTTTATCCTAGGAGTCGCACTCGAGCAACTTTTGCGGGTCTCATAGCGATCGCGTTGACTTTTCGATCGATTAACGGGTATGTTCCAGCGGTTCGCCCATCGACCGAAGCCAAGGTACTGTGAATGGATTTAAAGTATGTATGTATTTGATTGGCGACCAACCGAGAAGTCATACTACTTTGGAGATTATAGCATTTTAAAGTTGTGCAGATAACAACATACTGCATTAATGATTGTCATGCTCAGCCATCGGCCTATCATCCTCTCGTATAGCATAAAGTAGCACCTACTCCGCGACGCATGCTTCCCACTGAAAATATAATTTTTATTCTCTTTACATTAATTTAAATTCAAATAATTAACAGTGTTTAACAGCTGATTAATCAGAGTGACCTTGCACCTTTTAGGTGCATGGTCACCCTGCTTTAGTTATGTTCCACACACACAAGAAATAAATTGCAAATTCCTGGCAGGAATTTTCCGCAGTGCTGGATACAAGCCTTATTGGTTGAACCTGATCCAGGCATTGGGATATCAACCAATATAGACATTTTCTGTCTTAAAAATCGCTTTATCCGAGCTGCGGACTTGCCATTTTTTAATTGGAATTCTGTAGGCGATATGCAGAATGCATTCAAAGAAGCGAATCCACGCGTGGAGTGTTGATAATCCACATTCATATAAATTCTCTTTGCATAGTAAATTTTTTATAATTTTTAAGTCGTTCATATTTTTGGGTGATATATCGCAAATTCCACATTTTTGGGATGATGATTCCGCGACAACACTAAATACCTTCCCATCGATCATAGTCATATGAAATTGATGATGAACTGTGTAGTTTTCTAATCTGGTTGGCTGTATTTGGGCAATTTGGTTTTTGACGTTATTCACTTTTGAAAAAGTAGTTTCAATGGTCTGCACTAACGAGTAGTTGAAGGTTTCATATTTTTCCAGAGTTTAGTAGATCCATAAACTATTTGTAATGGTACCAAGCAAAATCAAATCAAAATCATCATCATCATCATCATCAAAATTTTGCCGATAAGTTGCGTGGCCACTACTTCCATCACAACCCCATTTGTAAATGGCCGTTATATCTGCAATATTATTATTTGAGGAAATTTTAAGTTCTTGGCTATGTGCACCAAAAATTCTGGAAACTGTGTGATCAACCAGTCATTGCAAAGGTAC
Organism: Lordiphosa magnipectinata; assembly: GCA_037044535.1. Classification (NCBI taxonomy): domain Eukaryota; kingdom Metazoa; phylum Arthropoda; class Insecta; order Diptera; family Drosophilidae; genus Lordiphosa; species Lordiphosa magnipectinata. Next base: position 47,569 of record JBAMBO010002147.1, on the reverse strand, counting down.
CTCGAAAGAATGGTCGGTAAGTGTCAGATATTTTCTTTTTCTTTGTGGTTTTTTAACAGTCACTAAAACTCATTGCGGGTCTCCCAGTCTTTGAACTTGAGTTTATCAAAATAAGTTCACTATCTAACCAGTCTTTGTTTTTTTTTCTCTAATTTATTTATGTCATAATGTTTTTTTCTCCATTTCATTGCCAATTTTGAAGTGAAATTTTGGATTCGCTTAGAAATTTTAACGCATTGACTATTGCTATAATTGGACCTAGCAATAATATTGTTAAATAAATATGAATCCACAGCAATATTCTTTTGTAGAAGCGTCAACTTCCATACGCCATACCAAATATAACACACGTCTGGCCACTGACATTTTCGCTAAAAAATAAAATTTCTTCAGTAAGTGGACGAAGGTGGTTCCACAATTTGGACATTTCACATCACAACACATTATACAATTTTTAGAAACAACAATGAGAGCGAATGCTGTCGAATGAAGAAATTTTAGCTCTATGAAAGTTGAATGTACTAGTAAAAATTATAAGTTAGAATATCACCTTAAACAACCACAAGTATAGGGCACGAAACACACCCTCTAGTACGGCTGGGGTCAGTCACTCTATTTTCGTCAAGTCAGCGTTGCTCTTTGTACGGTGATGCGTCGTGCCGCCTGTCAAATTATAACATGTTCCGAACGCGTGTCGAACGAGTGTCGCTAAAGTCGCCCCATGCATGTCATTGGGTCGAACGAGCGTCGCTTATGTTGCTTCTCCACATGGCATTGCGTTGACCTAGTGTGCCTGGAGAGTCGTTAACGTATTGAGCGGACATCACCTTGAAAAATACGTCAGTCGAGCGTCAACGACAGTCACAAAATCGTCGTCGGAACGTTGATACAGCATGGGTCGGCCGTACTAGAGGGCAATGACAAGTCACCAACACATATCTTTTAGTTAATACATACCTTTGAAGTTAATTATAAACACTTAATTTAATTTTTCTTTAAATTTTACAAATTTTGCGTAAATTAGCAGCAGTCAGACAAAAAAAGCGGGAAAGCTTATATATGCAGCTGGTGCAATCATATGTTAGTTTGATGACTCCCCCAGCTGTGCGAATATTGAGAGCAAAAAAAAAATCAAAAGTATTTTTGGCCTATCAGATATATTAGTTATCGATTACAAAACGAAATTGGCGCTAATATTTATTTTGAAAAATCAATCGGTGCTAATCTGGCCGTTTTTCCCACTGTGGATCGGTCCTATGGCAGTTATAAGATATAGTCATCCGATTTGACCAAAATGAAAGTATATAACATTAATAATGGCCGAGTTTGAGGACGCTAACATTGAAATCAAAAAATTTTTTCTTACTAAGACCCATTTTTCGACCGATGGTTCCTATGGCAGCTATAAGATATAGTCATCCAATCCGGTCGGTTCCGACATTATAGCAGCGTGCAGTAATACGAAGACTCTGTGCAAAATTTCAGCTCTTTAAAACTGAGAGACTAGTTTGCGTTCACGTGGGAAATTTTACTTTTCGGCAAAAAAGAAAGGAATTTCTACATCGTATTGTGTCTGGTGATGAAAAATGTTCATTACGATAACCCCAAGTTCAACTGGGCGTGGTGTATTATGAGCTGCTACAACTGGGTAAAACCATCGCAGGGCAACTCTACCGAACTCAATTGATGCGTTGAGCCGAGCATTGAAGAAAAAACGGCTAGAATATGTGCATAGCCACGTGAATGCAGATTTGCAGCATAAAAAAAGTTTTGCCACATGTTGCTCAGACGGTCAAATATACTTTGAAACTCTGAAATGGGCCTTAAATAGCCCAGACATTGCCGCTTCCGACTACCATTTGTTTTGTAACTCCAAAAAAAAGATAGATTCGTGGATCGCATCAAAAGACTCATCGTTTTTTCGAGTTGGTATCCGAAAATTGCCAGAAAGATGGGAAAAAGTAGTGGCTAGCAATAGAGAATACTTTGAAATATGAATTTGTACAAAATTTTTAACAATAAAGCGTCAAACTTGAAAAAAAAATCCTTTAAAACTTTGTTATACAGGTAATAAGTTAGCGAGAAATCCTCTGACGCCTGATGAGTACGATTTACAATGACCATTACGAACTTCCGTAAAACAAAGTTTTCTATATAACCAATTCGTTTGTTTTCAAAACACTGCGATTTCGTATTACGTATTTCCTTCTCTGAGGTTACGCAATTTTCTGAAAGTTCGACTGTAAAGGCCCTGGTCCAGCTGGACATGCTCGTAAACAGAAAGTTCGACTGTCGCAGGCGCTAGCAACAGCAAAACTACGACACCGGCGCTAGATAGCGCAGATACAGAGTATATTTGAATCGGGCTTGACGGATTCTCTCCTTGCTTATAACACCAAGGAAGGTGACTCCAGCTCCAGCTATATCTTCTCTGCTGTTGCTGATGAACAAGAATATGTAATAACTATATGATTCGAGATGCTTCCAAAAGCATCGTAACTAACTTTCAGCTCAGTTATCTACTCACTTGCTTTATAATTCCAAATAGACCATTTTGCTTTACCTTTTGCCTAAGGTTTACTCTTGTAAGCCACGTTTTTCTTAAGCCACTTCAATTACATAATTTGCCTGTTAACCCAAATGCAATGTCCAAGAAAAGTTTTATGTTTTTCAGTCGACTTTTGGGGCCACACAACTTTTCACTTTGGTCTGAAACGAGCTCAAAAGGTGAAATGGTTGCTGTTGTTGCTGGTTGCTGTTTTTCGCCGAGTGCAAAATGAGTTAAAAATTATTAAAAGAGACGCCCACGCACTGCCAACAGTTTTCCGCAGCAAAAAAAAAAAAATACAACAAAAAAAAAGTGAAACACAAGAAGTAAAGGAAAAGTAATGGAAACAAGAAGTGGTTGTGTGCTGGCATAAACGGAAGTTGTGCCGCTGCTGAGGCTGCTTTTGGCTTTGGCCAACTTCAAGATGCTGCTCCTGCACCCTCTTGTTGTTACTTTCTTGGCACTTTATTTTAATTTCTGAGGCGGTGCTGGACCTGCTCTAAAGTTTGGCCCCTTCTTGTTTCTAGCACTTTTCTATGACGTTAGTTGGGCCCTTCAGCATGCGGTTTGTTTTGCTGTCCAAAACGAAAGTGTGGAAAGGAAAGACAAGTGAGTTATGCTTCCAAGTGCCGGCTAACGCGGTTTTTATTTAGTTGTTGCCTTCTCTTCTAGCAGTTTCTTGGCCTCTCCATAGATCTCCGTCTCCTTGAGATCATCATTGAGTTCCAGAAATTTCTTTAATATGCCACGCTGAGTACGCCATTGACGTTTGGACTGCACCAACATCAGTTGAAGTTCTCGCACCTTGGTAAGTTGCTCGAGTCGCTTGTTGGACACCATGCGCATGTCCACATAATATTGAAGTCGCTTGTGTTCGGCCTCAACCTGCTGCAAATTGAAAATCTTGCAACGAGCTGAAAAACGCACCGTGTTAATCAGATTGCGGAGTTGACGATTGCGTGGATCCTCCATATCTAATCGAAGGAAATGTGTTGGGTTTAATTTTTAAAAAAATATGGTTTTGTTTTTTTGATGTGATTGCGGCCAGATTTGACTTGAATGTGAATGTAACAAAACATTCAACTTTGACATTTGAATTTAGTAGACAGAATTTGAAAGGATAGATACAAATTTGTTGAAATTATTTTTGGAGTGTAAATAAAGTAGAGTTATTAGCAGAACAAAATTTGTTGCAGCAACGCTACCAGCAGCCGCCACCATAGGCTAAATAAGCGACTACAATATAGAAAAGAGCGAGAGAGATAGCTAAACAGGTTCGATGAGCAGCATCTTTTGGAATGGGCTAGAACAACAGAGGAGATAACCTTTACCTTTGCGTTTTGAAATTGAGATTTAGTTATTATTTATGGTTACTTAATCAAGCTGCCATTTTTCGCCTTTGTCTCAACTCTTCAAGTATGAGTTGCCAGTTGATTCGGCTGAGTGGCTACAACGGAAATGAATTTAAACAACATATCCGTTTGACCCAATTTCCTCTTATAAACGCATCAAATTATGCTTGTCTCTTTTTACATTCAATATATACATATATAATATATCAGTTTGAACTTTAAGTTTGCTTATCCATTCAGGGAAAAAATTATTAAGCAAGGGTAGGAGCAAGTTTATAATGGGAAACTAATTTCTTGTATGCTTAACTGTCGAACGTGTTAAGTGGTTTGTTGAAATGTGTGAAATACACATAAAATACACACAAATCAAATAAATGCACACACACGCACAATTACACGCCCTCTGGCCATTAGCAAACGAGATGTCACATTTGTATCAAAGTTTTAGGAATTTTTTTTTTTTTTTTTATAAGAACAAAACGACTCTTTAAATTTGTATCAAAGTTTTAAGATTTTTGGTTTTAATAGAACAAAGCTTTACCTACACAAATGTGTAAAGAAACTGTAGTGTTTCTTGGGCTTATTTCGGAATTTGAAATTAAGGGTTTACTTAGTTCTTTGTTTGAATTTAGTTCTTAGGTTATGATCGACATTTATACAGATGTATTAATGTTTGGATTTGGAGCTGTATTCAGTCAAGTACTACTGTGGACAAAAAATATCAGGAAATTTGAATATACATTCATTGGGATTTCAGTAGCGACAAATGGTTTTATTTTAAAGTTGGCAACACTGTCACTGACATCTGTGCAAAATTACACGTGAAAGTATTCATCAGTGTTTGAGAAACGCGTTCTTTTGCAAACATTTCGTTTTTTAATAATGTCTGAAACTATTCAACAACGCAGTTCCATTCCAATTTTGTGTTAAAAATGTAGCACAAGGCCTTCGGTAAGCAAGCTCTATCGAAAACCAAAGTTTAAAGAGGGTCGAGAAGGCGTTGAAGACAAGGCACGGCCAGGACGAATATGAGCATCTACTGATGAGCTACACGTCAACAAAATCAAAGAATTGGTGCTCCAAAATCGTCGATTCCGTCCAAGACTTTACTGAGCTTGTTGGAATATCGGAAGGATCAGTGAAAACCATATTGAGTGACCATTGTGGCCTCAGATAAGTGTGATCTCGATTGGTGCCAAAAACGCACCCGCAATTCGTGATCATTTCGCCAAAAACTCGACCAATATCGTTCCGCAACCACCGTATTTGTCGTATTTTGAATCGATAGAAGACATAGAAACCGAAAAGAAGAAGGATTTGCAAATTATACCTTTGCAGCATATTTTCATAACTAGAAATAATTTTGGTACAAGTGCATTGCATCCGGGGGGGACTACTTAGAGGGGGATGATATGAATTTCAAGAATAAATAAGGACCCAACCCACCCCACTATCCGTCATCCACCACCCACTTTTTATACCCTTGTAGAGGATACACTGAAAAAAGGCGACCTAAAATCAAGCTCATATAATCGATTTGATCTCGTCCCTCGGACTGAAATTTCAAGTAAGAGTCGTACTAGACTCTACTTGAATCAAGTACAAAAGATTGGAACAATCCTAAAAGGCTTGTATCTATCCAAAAATGCTCATTTCAAGTACGGATCCTACTTGAGAATCAAATGATCCTGTCTCAAGTTTGAAGTAAGTACGGAATTTTAACTGTCAAAAAAACGAAAGAGCGAAAAGAGTTCGAAACTGAGAGTGAAAAGCTCTATCAGGCTAAATGCGTACATACACATACACAAATTTTTCTGACAGCACGGCTGTTATTGGTGGTGTGGAATTCCCTACCAGTTATAGCATTTCCAGCATGAGACGGTAGCTGCTGAATTGCAGTCGATAGGCCAAGTCTTATGAAGAGACTTCAATAGTGACCAGCCTCCATTGAAATGTTGTTTGTGTGCTGTTTTCACAGTTGTATGCAAATTAATGACCTCGAGCCGGCTAGAACTTGCTGGATTGATAATGAAAAAGGTCCTTAAAAAAGTAGCATGGAGTTCTTGTGAGATGTTTTTTGGGATCAAAAAGAGTTCAAACATCGAGCTAAAGTCAATCTCTGTAATTTTTAATGCAATCCTTTTTCGGATGGAATGAAGTTCGAGTAAAGAGCTTAATTGAATCTAGGGTATTCTTGCACCAAGTTTACTTCAAGAACAAATCAAGTACGAATATCGAGCTAAAGTCAAGCTCTCCCTAGCTAAAGTCGTGTTCAATATGCTGCCACACAATTCTGCCAAGTTTGATCGCAATCGGATAACTAAAGAAGCCATAGGAACGATCGGTCGGATAGTAGTTCTAGTGAGAAAAACTTTTTTGTTTTCAATCTACGATCTCTTTATACTTTCTGAGCTCAGCTAAAACTGTTCGACGAAAATCCTTTAAAACCTTAATGTATATAAATTATACAAGCTGTATAAAGCAAAATTACTCTAAAATTTAGAAAAAAATAAAAATTTTCTTAATTTAGAAAGTATTTCCTAAAAAAGGCAACCTTACTAAAATTCAGAAAATTTTTTCTTAAAATATAAGTTTTTTCTAAATATTATGGCGATTTGATTCTAGGGCGATTTTCTTAAATATAGAAAAATAATAATCTGAGTGTAGAGAACATTTCGAAATGTGCTAATTGTGAGGCTATTCTTAAATCGGGAATTGTCCATATCAATCACTTTATATCACATATCAATCATAAATCAATAAATTGGGATCAATATATGTATTTCGAAAAATAGGTGGAGAACTCTGGAAACCGACTCATTGCGACAGCTCTCTGTTCTCAATGGAAGTAAGTATAATTCGCTTAGATGATATTACTAATCCTAATTTCAAAATATTGAAAATATTTCTTTCTTGTCTTCCAGATAGACTAAACCAAACTGTTTTCTTGTGGGATTTTCGGTTCGATTTAGCATTTTTAATAGGTCAACGGTTTGGTTCGGGACTGTTCTGTTCAAAACTGATCTGCAACCCTGCAAAACCTTTAAGCATGTTAATTTTTGCCAGTGGAAATTGTAAATACAATCTGGTCACACTAAAATTTGCATAACCCTCAGATGTAATAACTTGGCAACATTGAGTTGTTGAGTTCCATCCGTACTTATTCATTAAAAACCAAAAAAGTTTTTATTACTTTTATATGCATTGACTTGTTTTCCGATTGATATATAGGTAAGCAATTTATTAGCTTTATAGCTAAATGACACACCCTTTAAAGTGAATACAAAAATCCCTTATAAATACATATTGATATAGTATTTTTGCATTCTCCACAAATCGGACACGCGGCAGGAATTCCTAAACAAAAGCCACCATATCAGCAGGAGCTTCTCAGCATGGCGCACAATTAATCAAATTGGCAATTGTGCTGTTGATAGACCTGGAACGGGAAAATGTTTGGTGGATTGTTTGTTTTGCCCAAAATTGGACACAAGTTGAAATGTGTGAAGACGCGGGAAGTCGTGTTCGATGCGCCGCCACTTTAGTCACATGAACGAGCGACAGGCGGAGTTATTTAGTATGCGCCATTTGACTTTTGTGGTCCACGAAGATAAAAAACAGGAAGTGCGAGTGGCTTGTGTGTGTGTGTGAGTGTGGCATTGTGGCTGCTTTGTATATGTACCTATATGCGTGTGCGTTGGGCGGAGCTTTGAGGTCACTGCAGTTGATGAATTCCTGTAGTTGACAGTTAAACAAGGTAAGGCAAACTCAGCCTTAAGATTAAATATTTTCCTTTGTCACCCGATTATTGTAATTATTTACAGATTTTGGGGTAGAGCCCAACAGATTTATTAATGAAGCTTATTAAATTGGAAAATCGAACAGCAATATTAACATGCTTTGTTCCTAAATATGTTTCAAGTACTTCCAACGAAAGTCTTATGATGACTATCTTTTGCCCAGTTAATAATTATGCTCAATTAATTACAATTAGCCTGCAGGTCTGTAACAATTAAGTAAACTTGTCAATTTACCAGGACAACCGTTATCAAACGTCTGCACATGGCTGATGAAGCCTCAGGTCAAACCAACACACACAAAAACATAACTTTGTCAATAACTAACACAATTAAATGGAAATATAGATTGAGAAAAATAAGCAATTCAATTAACAAAGGAACTCACAAATCATACAGCCAATTATTATTAGCCATTATAAATGAGTTGGCTCACTAAAAATACTTTTCTTATTGATTGAATGCCAATTTGTTGGTCTTCACTCTTTGTGAAAACTCTGAAAAATTGTTTTTTTTTCCCCAAATGTAGCCTTTTTCACACACACCGAACACAATTTCCATTTGCAAATCGTTTAGGAAAAGATTTTATTTGTACAAATACAAAACATGGTCCTAAGCACCCTATAGACACCTAGACTAATACGTATTAAATGCGTATTAAGCAAGCACACATATGCACACATGCACGGTGAGGCTTACAATAAGGCTTAGGGATTTGCTAAATAAATTGTTGCCTACTTAAGAGCGCACCTTTTACATAGAAAACGAGAAATAAATTACATGAATCCCAAATGGGGAAATGCGACAGTTAAAAAGTTATAAAAAAAAAAAGAAATCAGAGTAAGAAAGCTTGGAAAAAAAGTTTGATAAGCGAGAATAAACTAAAAGATTATTTAATAAATTTAATTGTTATAAACCGAAACCGTAACCTTTATCCGTTAAAAACACTTTAATATTTGTAAGCGAAACCGTAACCGTAGCAGAAAAAAAGCTAAATCTTATAACAGTAACCTTTATTAACTTAACCGGTTATAAGTACCGAAACAGAAACAAATATATGGGCTAAATTCGGTTTTTTCGATATGTATTTATTCACAAACATTTTATTTTTCGCTTTGTTGCTTACGAACGAACGAAAAAAAGACAAAGCAGCTAACCAAAATCTGTACTTTTCTCATTTTACTTAAATCTTCTATTACACTACCAATTTGTTTTTATAAAAAAGGAAGTATTTACACATATTGTGGTTGTTTGCTCGATTGTCTTTGTCAAGTTACTCTCATTCTCTGGTTGTGAATAAAAAAGAAAGCATTAGACATGCTTATATATGCGTTTATGTGTTTGAGAGAAAATGTTAACAGCTTGTTAGCTTAGCGCCGGTAGCTTGACAAGTTGCGCTGTGAACTTGACAGCGTATGGAAGAGAGGATTGAACGAGTTTTATTCGCGTTTTCATTCTCGATAAGTTTGCTTGTGAACACTACTGTTACCGTAACATTTTTTAAGTGCGCGATGCCTCGATCAAAATCAAGATTTTAACTGGAATGGATTTCTTTTGATATAGAAATATATGACGAGCGATGTGTAAAAGAAATGAAAGTAACTGCAGTTACTACATACATACACTGCTCGCCACTTGAATAGGACACCTCTAAAGTCGATTTTCTATAGTTAATTGCTGCTAAGCCAAGCCATCTAGGAACATAATTTTTGTTTTCTTATAAAGTTTATTTAAATGTAGTAATTAGACGAAAATTACAAAATTATTCAAAAGTTGTAAGTATACAAAAAACATTGTTAACCAATAAGTAACAAATTTTGGAGTCTTCATTTTGCACCACTTGAATAGGACACTTTATCTAAAAACCATTTAAGAATATTTCAATCCTTTTCAAATAACAATATTACTTAAATAAGAAATTACTAACATGTTTTTAAACCAAAAAAAGTTTTTAATAGTGTGTTGAGCCTCCTTTTTTCTCCAAAACCTCACACATTCGGTCTGGAAAGGATGCATACAATTTTCCCAAATAATTCAACGATATCGAGCCCCATGCTAATTTGATAGATGCAATTAGTTCGGCAACGCTCGAATATTTCTGACCTGATCCATATACTTCACGTGTTAGCCATCCCCACACATTCTCAATGATATTCAAGTCCGGTGAATAGGGTGGCCAGTTTAATAACTCCACGTTTTGGCTTGCTATATACGATTTAACAATCCGGGCCGTATGTATAGGGGCATTATCATGTTGATAAATCCATTTTAGATTTGCAAAAAGAGTTTGGAAGTGTGGAAAGGCCTCTTTCAATATACCATTATAACACAACGCATTCATGGTGGTTGGAATAAATTTAAGCTCATAGGTGCCATAATAGGAAATGGCCCCCCATACCATAATACCTCCAGCTCTGCTGTGCAACTTATCAAGATGGTGTGGTTCTTTTCGAAGATCATGAAAATAGTAGCTGTAGCCATCGGGGCCCTCCAAATTAAACTTTTTTTCGTCCGAAAGGACAACACGTTGCCACTCCGAAGTCCAGGTGACATGTGCGCGCTCGAAATCAAGGCGTTGTAACTTCCGAGCCGGGTTAAGAGGTGGCTTCTTCTTGATTTTTAGTCTCTTCAGGTGTGTAGCATTATTAATAACACGACGCATGGTTGTCAAACTTGGTTTAACGTTGCATTTCTCCCTTATCTTGGCCAAAGAGTCGTGCGAATTGGAAGCTTTTCTTAATATAAGTCGCTTGTCCGCGATGGTAAGCACACTGTGGGTGCGGCCCTTCATGTTTTTACCATAATTAGCCTCATTATTTAAAAAATTTGTTATGGCGTGACGGGTCCTGTCGACTTTTTTTTGCTATTTTGGCAATAGAATGGCCAGAATCCTTGTAAGCTTGGATATTTCCTTTCTCCGACTCAGATAATGAAGTGCCACGCCCAATTTTAATTTTTTTAAATTTTATGTACACTTCAATTAAAGCAAAAAGTTTAAGTAAACCAAAATTTGTGTGCACGTGTCAACGATACCGACCAAATAAAATGCATGTTCTATTCAAGTGGCGCGAAAATTCCATTGAATTTTTGCGAATGCTCACATAAAGTGCAAACAACTTTATAACGGTTCTATTCCAAAACTTGGAATATACCAGAAAGAGCGAAGAATGCTTGCACAAAGATAATATGCGAAAAATACCGTTATTCTACCATTTCGTTTTCGAGTTACGAGCAGTTTTAAAGAGAGCATACAGGGTGTCCTATTCAAGTGGCGAGCAGTGTACATGGAGAGCATGGATAGATTTGTTTGTGAAATAGATTAAATGTGTACTGACTGTGTGTTGTTGGTTTTCCTCAGCATGCAAACATTAACTATGTGTTTAATTTAGAGACGGTAGTTTTTTAATTCCCTATCACATGTGCATATGCCAGTGCCAGTTGTTGTGGCTTTTTCGTATCAGTCGTATCAGTTGCTTAGCTAAACGAAATTGAACATGTTTTCAGTTTGATTGTTGTGGCTCAGATATTGCAAGAAAGATCACCCAGTCGCTCAGTCAAAGTGATATTTTATATCAATAATATCCATAATATAACAGTAATCGAAAAAAGCGATCGGCCAAAATAGTAACCGTAGTTCTAACCGCTATTCGTTTCTGTTTTAATTTCTGGTTATAAAGTAAAGTTTAGGTTGAACAAGAGACTGTAAATTGCTTTGAATTTTTATACTCTGTACCAAAGGTACACAGAGTAGATTAAGTTTGAGGAAAAGTATGTAATAGGTAGAAGCAATGTGCATTATTTATCGACATTTGCCAAAGAAAGATAAAGATCGGATGAACGATACTCAAGTTTGAGCAAAAGAAGTTTCGCTGCCGCAGCGCAGCAGCAGCGCTGCTTTCAGAGAGAGAGAAAAGTAGCCCTCTAGATGTGAATCTGCAAAAGTGTGCAATGGCTCAATGTGCTAGCGCGTGATTCCTTACGTTGTACGTTAAGACTTGATTGAAACAAGTTGGATGGAGTGGGTCGTTGAAATTGTTGTACAGCGATGTCTCTGAAGGGAGGAAGCTGCAGCAGGAAGGAGCTGCAGCATGGAGTGTCCCGTTCCCTGGTCCAAATCAACCAAATCGTTTCCCCATTTGTTTTTAAAACGGAACAATATAAACTCAAATCATGTTGTTTTTAAACGGAACAATATCAACTCTATAAGAGTTTTGGGGGTGTGAAACTTGCTGGCTCGAGGTCAAGAAGAAAACTCATATGTTGATTTGTTTCCAATATATTTCGAATGCACATCGGCATCCGTCTTCAGGGACACTACAAGAAACAAAACATTTAAACAAAATTTTGAACATTTTTACATGCAATATTTAACACGACGTTTAACACGTCTTTACCGCTTGACGTGGAGTTTTATACTAAGCTATTGGGGTGTGTTCCACATATCGACATCGATTTCCGTATGAACTTGTGCATTTCGAATTAAAATTGTGTAAGTCTATATGTGAAATGCCAAATATGTCAAAATTACTACATAGATCAGGTCGAAAGAAAACTGAAATTATTTGACGATTTTCATCCGCTTGGCTTTCAGTAGTCGATTTCAAACTGTCAAAGTTTCTAATCAATATCAAGTGACCGAAGATGTTTTCGTCACTTCATATGTAAAGTTGTAGGATTTCAAAGCGAAATGAGAACGTTTATACGGAAATCGCCGTCGAAATGTAGAACATACCCGATTGTTTGTTCAGTAGGTGTCTGTATATGTGGGCGCAGTTGTCAGTGTACGTTTTGTAGTTTCCCTGTAGTTAAATTGTCAACTAGTAACAAAACGAGAGCGTAAGTTAAAGTCGGCTCTAACCGACTTCGATATACCCGTTACTCATGGAAACAAATGTTTAATAGCCTGAGGTGGGTCAGCCGAAAAGTATGCAACATTTTTTAACTCGTCTCTCTCTCTCTCTCTCTCTCTCTCTCACTAAGATTGCTGCTGAACGCAATGCTTAGGTTATGAGTGGGGTGGGTGGTGGGTGTTAACTGATCGTTTTTTGCTCATAACTTGAGTATCGTTCATCCGATCTTTATCATTCCTTCAGCAAATCGATAAATAATTTTAAGTACTAGATATCTCTAAAAAGTACGAACCATCTATCATAAAAACTGTAGGAGATATGACGTTTTTTCCAAATTGCGGGGGCGTGAGGGGGCGTGGCAAAAATTGAAAATAAACTTGATCTGCGTGCAGACAATAATAGTCTACATTTCAAATTTGGTTGCTCTAGCTCTTCTAGTCTCTGAGATCTAGGTGTTCATACAGACAGACGGACAGACGGACAGACGGACAGACGGACATGGCTATATCGACTCGGCTGTTGATGCTGATCAAGAATATATATACTTTATATGGTCGGAAATGATTCCTTCTGCCTGTTACATACATTTGCACGACTTTAGTAGACCCTTTTACTCTACGAGTAACGGGTATAAAAATACTGTCCTATACCTAGTTGGACTGCTAGTAGAATTTAACTGGTAACAAAATAGCTAGATTCCGGTGAGTTGGGCGACAACACATATTATCTTCCGAAGAAATGTTTGTTTGAAATGCTTATTTGAGCTAGTTGTAATCCAATTGAAATTTAACTGGTTGCAAACGAATTGGTGATGAGTGAGTTAACCGACAGATTTCGATATACTGTTATACACAATGGTGAACTGGTATTTAACTGGTTGAAAATGGCTGCTGCAGGGACAATTGTCACCTGCTCATGACATGCCTGTGTAAAATGGACGACTTCAATACATTGATTTGTATAGGAAGTGCAAGCAATTGCAAGTTTATAGCGACTGCTACATTTCTGGTTGTAAACTAGACACTTTCCCTGCAGGGCAAGAAAGTTATAACTCCTTTGTCGCAAATTTCCATTGAGTAGTTAAGAAATGAGATGTTAACGATTTTTACATTTACATCAGAGTTCCCCAGCGATAGCCCTTGGGGCACGAACATACTCGCCAATTCACACCGAATGCTTGCCGAAGTCATGCATCACTGTGTGTTATAAAGAGACACAATCACATTTTCGCGCTCTCTGCTTGGGGAACCCTGATTTACACGATTATGAGTTGCACATTCACGTCGGCTTCCATTTTGAATAGTGCTTTGTAGTGTGACCGTCACTCGATTTCTTAAAAATATATTGTAGTTAATACTAAAACACTAGACACAAAAATATCGAAAAACAAACGGTTTTTTATACGGTATCTGTTTAAGTTGACATTCATCGACATCGGTAACTTCCGAACGACTGTTAGGTAACGCGTGAATGATCTTATAGGGTCTGACTGATCATCGGTTATAGTCGCAACGGATTTACGAACTTAGTAGTATAGAATGGCTCTATTGTTCTATTGGGGTTGAATGAATCCACGGATCCATTTGGGTCCAACGGCTCTAAGGCTCCATTTGGGCTTAACACAATCTCCGGCTTTATGGCCAAAACGGCGGAATTCGACTGAAGCATCATCACGAGACTGTAGATTTAGCTCCAGATTTGACAGAAACTATACTGAAAGCAATCACAAGCGATCACGTTCGGGGTGTACTGATTGAAAACACAACAGCTTTTGAAGCAGCACGTCCAATATTGAGCAGAAGAAGTATAATACGAAAGAACAGCCGGAACGGTCTACCAACCCATTGACTTAATAACATCCGCTTCTTTAAAATTTCATTGCAATGAAAAACTGAAGTTACGATTCGCTTTTGGACAACGATCGGTACTGTAGCAGTTTGGAGACCTCACAATTGGACATCTTGTAGCCAAACACATCCACTTAGATACTTTTTAATTCTTGCCAACTAGGCGCTTGTTCGTACATGATGCTGACCTCGGCCGATCCTCGCAGCAATCTTATTCTAAGCGGCATGAGACGGTCTTAGGCCATGAACTTCAGCTTCTCTGTCCATTTCGGATACCCAAACAAGAACGGATAAGGCATCTTTGCAGCAACGTCACTCAGTTCATCAGAATTTCGATTGTCCTGCCGTCATCACAAATAGTCTGTCCGGTCTCCAACTGGATCGTTTCGTTCTACAACGGCTGATTTTAAGATTTTTGCCAAGACACGGAGTTAATATACGTATAAGTGAGCGGCCACGGCAACGTGTATTTCGGCAAGAAGCTACAATAATTTTGATTTACTTCATTTCCATATTTCGGAGTAACGCATTGATCAAACGACTTGGTATTTATCCCGCACCTGATTTGAAAAGGGGTTTTTCTTTTAATCACAGCGAATTAGCTTAAGTAATTCAACAACTCGGGAGTTCACACATTCACTATACCCTAAATAATTATTATCAATTAAATTTTTTTTCCAATTTTTGAATAATTTTGCAAGCGCTCTTCAACTGCCATAACTCACACCGATTTTTTCCCAGCTAATTCGTGAGGGCGCGCCTAAGAGTTTTGCGGTATTCCCGCCTGCCTAGCAACTGCAAATGAGTGATATTAGGGAAAAGGTAAAGACAAAAACGGAAAAAGCAGTAAAGCGTTAAACCGTTAGCTGTTGGATTGAGTCGAACAGCTGCTGGCGACACCTTGCAACAGTTGCCCGTAAAGAATGAGGGGAAAAAACCTCACAAAGCTGACGCTGCTAATGCCACCAAGCATGTGGGTGTGTGAGACGTAGCTTTGCATACATATGCATTGTGGTTAAGCAATTTGCAGGAAACGGAATGAAAGTGCTAAGCGCATTGGCCGTCAGTCACCACCACCCCACGCTCGTATGTGTGCAGCAGGTGCGATATGGCAAGAGCCGGCTTTGTATGTGTGAAAGTGGATGTGTTTTTTTGTGGCTTGTGCTAAATTTCATAATTTTCTTCTTCGTTTTTTTTACCAGACTCTGCTGTTGTCTGGTGGCTCCCAGTCACGTGTCATTCCATATCGCGCCATAAACAAACCCAACTCAGTCGTGTCGCGCCCCCTGTGCTAAAGCTTCGAATGCACATTGGGCCAAAAGTGGCTAAGCCAAGATACTAAAATGATCTTTAGCCCAGCTTTAGTAAGCCCTACCAATCGGTAGATCTTTGTTCAATTTAGTTAGAGGGGGGAAGAGATTTAGCTTGAAAATCATATAAATTTCCGTACCACTGTGCTCCATACTGGTTGTCATAGAGCATCGTTTGTTATCCAACTCGTTGCCTTTCGCCAACTTTTTGCCTTATTTCGATTTATTTTTATGTGAATTTTTCTTGTGCACTTTTGCATTGCGGCTGGGGGGGGGGTCTCAACCCTTCTCACACTTGTTAACTGAAAATATTTTCTCATGCGTAAAATGCATGACAGGCGAAGCAGACACGGACATTGACGCATTTGGGGGGCGGTTGGGATAAAGGTTGTTGGCATTGGGCTACCAAATCGTCAACGTCAGCAATGCATTGCAATGTCGAAACTGACCTCTATGCGAACAATTTTAGAAAACTGTTGGCATGTGAACCAGGAGCTACATTTTATTGTAAACTTTCCTTAATTAAAAACCAGAGGCATTCAATTAAATATGCAACACAGTCAAAGCACAAAAGCCAAATGGCAATATCAATTGGATAAAAAGAAAACTGCCAACACAATTGAAACTTTTACCCAATTCGCATTTTGAAAAAGTTGCATCCCAACTGATATCAACAAATAATTAAAAGCAAACCCTTGACTGCGGCCATTACAATCTGCCTCATCATCATTATTATGCCGGAGGATTCATTAACCCGCAATGGTCGTTAAAAGTTTTCCCTTATTTTCACAAAAAAAAAAAATAAGTAAAAAGTATTTGTATTTTCTCAGAGTATAAAACAAATCGACACAATAAGCAAAGCTGCCACTAAATGGTAGTCTAGTCTGTTTTTCAATATCTTTTTGAAAACTCAGCGCCAGAAAGCCGATGGGCTATCATCTCTATATCATCAGTTCTTTATGAGACCCAAGATGAAATATACTCTGTTAATTATGGTTAATAAAGTACAAATACGGGTGTGACACAGAAATCACTAGAGATTTTGGTATAAGCGTTTGAATTTACAATTTCAATTGTGCAACTTCATATGTAAAGTGAAAAGTATAATTTCGGTTGCTAGATCAGATGGTGAATTTGAGAGATTTGGAACCAATTGCTTAAATCTACTTAGATTTGAACAGTTGGTTTCAATTCGCTTTACTTTCGAACTTTGATCTAGTAACCGGGCTGTTTTGTGCCACTTCACATATAAATTCAAGCAGTTTCAATTTGAAATACAAGCGTTCATACGAAAATCACTCGTGATTTCTGTGTCACCCCCGATAATACACATAAATAACAGCATGGATGCGTCGGTTGTTACCTCATTTTGAGGTTGTTGCTGCGATTGGGGTTTGATAAGCACGCCCTCAATGAGAGGCACCTTAACGCGAGGCACACGAAAGTGCTCAACGAGAGGCACCACGCAAAATCTCGAGTGGCACCACAAAAGTCCTCATCGAAAGGCACCACGAACTTGCTCGATGAGAGGCACCAGAAAAGTTTTCAACTAGAGGCACCTCCAAAGTTCTTCACGAGTGGCATCACGAAAGTCCTCGACCCTAGGCAACCTCAACCCTGCACTACCGAACTTGCCTATCGACCCCCAATCGAACCAACAATCACAACGCGAGGTAACCATCGACGCAACGACGCGAATACTTATATACCCGGTGCACATGCTCTTCGGACATTGGTGAAATGGGTCGCGAGTTTAAACATGCTTCGATCTTCGCAAGCAATGTAGACAACTCTTCGAGGGTGTATTTTACGGAACCCATCGACTTATAGAAGAGCGTTTTAAAGAGCGTCTTCACTACCGCTTTCCAAAGTCCACCCATATGAGGCGCTCCGGGGGGAATAAATCGCCAAATCAGCTTTTGATGGCTGTAGGCCACTGTTATTTGGGTTTTTGTAGCCTGGAGGAAGCCAGCTAGTAGGATTCTAGAAGTTCCTACAAAGATTTTACCATTGCCGGAGTGAACTTCATGGTGGCACCCTCGTCTGGACACAAATCGAGCGAAGGCTGCCAGAAATCTTTCGGCCGTTAAGTCGGATGTGGCTTCCAAATGGATGGCCTTCGTGCTGAAGCAGACGAACACGCAGACGTAGCCTTTCGTGATACGGCACGCTCGACCTGTGAAGCTCTTGATGTCAAACGGGCCAGCAAAGTCTGCACCGGTATAAGTAAAGGGTCTGGAATACGTCACTCGTTCGGTGGGTAAATCGCCCATCAGTTGTGTTTGGAGTCTTTTCTTATGAGTCACGCAGACCTTACACGCGTTGATAACACCCTTCACTACGTTCCGTAGTTTGGGAATCCAATAATTTGATCGGATCAAACGAACGACCATCTGGTTTCCACCATGTAGGGATATACGGTGGGTGAATCGTACAAGCAGACTCGAAGGAGGTACCAGAACTGGATGTCGTTCGTTATATGTCATCGATTCGGATGCTCTGACACGACCACAGGCTCGAAGGACACCTCTTTGGTCTAAGAACGGATTTAAGTTCATGCTGGGGCTCGTTCTTGGAATAGGATTATTGTTTGAAAGGCAGTGGTATTCCTCTGAGTAGTGCGCCAGTTGGGTCGCGATAACGAAAGCTCGTAATACATTGGTTAGTTCGGCACTACTCAGCTCTCTCGTTTGCACCGCTTTACGAACCTAAGAACATAGGCGACGACGCGTAGGGCGCGCCCGAGGTCAGAGAACCGATCGAGAATGTCGGAAGGTGTGGTCACCGCCACATGAGCCTTAATAGTTCGTTGTTCAAGGGTTGTTTCATGGGGTGGCACACTAGGAAATTGCCAATTTTCCTGTGGAGTTGTGAGCCATGCGGGTCCTTGCCACCATATGTCATTCGTTAATAGTAATGTGGCTACACTGCTCAACTGCGGTACAGCTCGTTATCTTAGCGACACGATTAGCTACAAATTTTACCCAGTCGCATGGAGGTTTGTTTAACCAAGCTAGCACTATTGTGGAATCGGTCCAGAAGAAAATGTCGCTCGAATGGAATGGCAGCTTTGGAACAAATGCCGCGGATAGCTCTGCAAGAAGAAGAGATCCAAATAGTTCCAACCGTGGAAGTGAGCCCGGAAACCTATCGTCGACACAGCTACTATACCAACAAATACTCCAAATTTGAACTTGTGCAAATCCTGCATATGATCGGGACCAGTGAAGTTGGAAAGGCATTGCTTACCTAGGTAAAGAACAAAAAATATAGCTAGGTAAGGTAGAATATACCCCGTAAATCCAGTACCTAGGTCAAGGTAAAGATACAAAAAAGGTAATTTTTAATAAGCCTTTTAAGGCATGGGGAATTTCCACTAATTTTTTGCCCGAAAATATTCAGGCCGTAAACTATCTCTGAAATTTCAGCATATTCGTTAGATAGGTGTACGGCAGGGGTGCCCAAGCCTATTCCGCAAGTCACGCATTTGTTTTTGCTTTTCGCAAAGGAATAGCCCGAGCGCATATGATTCACGCGGCCATAAGATTATAAAAAGCAAACGAACGAAGGTTTTGTTGTTGGCGCGTGCAGACCTGCAACAACAACATCATATGTGACTTTCTTATCTCTCTCCTATGTCTCTGGCAAATTAAAAAGCCACAACAATTTTACCTTGCGTAGACCAGTGCCGGCCAAATGGAGAGGACAAAAATGTGTGCTTCTGTTGGTGAGCAAGAGAGCTCTCTCCAGATTACAGACGTTTTACTTGCAATTCAGTATTTACCGATTCATTCAATCATGAGTTTGGTTTGCGTAAAAACACAACTGTCTTCGGCTCCTGGTAGCTATGACAGGTCGGTTCTGGCGTAGACAGCAACGACCACACACACACTCATACACACAAACAAAAATCGGGTTTCTCTTTCTATTTCTTGTGGTTGTTCTCGCCTGAGTTGTATTTTGTGCATTTGTGTTAGGCTTCCACGCGCTCGTAAGCTCTTTCTGGGCACCCCAGGTGTACGGAATAAGGTCTTAAGATTCTCGGGTATCCGTAAAACAGTTTTGTATACCGAGTTTCTTAAAAATTAAAGACTTATCATGGCGTTTTGAATCTTAAATAGATTTTTATATTTCAAACTCAACTTTCAGACTTTTTTGGGGGTAATTCTCACTATATAAATTTTTGAACTAAGTTAAAAAATATTTAGAAATTAACAATATTTTGTAATTTTAGGTGTAAGTTGAGATTTTTTGGTCTTACAATGTACAAATGCTTTCTAAGCTATATCAAGAGCTACAAATTCGCTAAAGAACTTAAACAAAAATTCCAAATATTCTACGAAACATGAAGTTCTAAAACCCGAACCAACCCAGCCATGGTGTATATACTATCAACTTTCTTGAGTTTAAAAATGTGTCACTGTGGAATGAACTCTGATTAGCAATCACATTTTATTATCATTAAAAATTACAATGCGTTTTTCTTATTTCAATGCCGGTTACGCCAACAGTTCTCCGGACTCACCAGGTTGGAAGCGTATTAAGGATCAACTCTGTTCTCAGCTCAAAACAATGTTTGTCACACTGACACACTCAATTTGGAAGAATAAATATATTAGATCCGGAATAATTTCCAATCATTTGAATCAAAAAAGATTGTTGAAAGATATTTGAACAGTGCGTTGTAGGACCTGGTACCTGCGCTTGGGACTCAAGTACGAGGCGCATAAAAATAGACTATAACATATATCCCTTAAAAAAAAGGGCCACATCAATAAATTAGAAAACCCGAGCAGCACACAACAAAATGGTATGTAAGTGCGTTGCTTGGTTTTAAACGAGGAAGCGCTGCCTGCGTGTGCATTGTGAACGTCGCGACGCGCCCATCTCTGTTTTAAACCAAAAAATGTATAAAATGGAGAACCAATGTCATAACCAAAAACCATCTAGCTTCTGCAAGTGGAGCTATTCACTCGCACCGTATATACGTTTTACTCAGAAATCAAAACACCTTATTCCTTACTTTTAAAAAGGTAATTGAAAATTTTAAACTAGGTAAGGTAAATGGTACTCGAATTTTAGAATACCGAGGTAAGGTAATAGCTACACAAAATTTGTACCCTGGTACTTCCTAACACTGATCGGCACATACATCCCAGACAGGCTCAAAATTTTTTAAGATCATTCGCTCCCCTCATGGTCGCTGGAGGGGGAGTAACTGTGGCGGCTCATCCTTTGTCCATCGCTGACACACCAGTCAGAGAGTCTCTGGCCTCTGAGCTCGTTCGCAGTCGTGCATCCATTCAATCAATCATCAATTGTTAGTATTTAAGTTATGTCAAATAAAGTTATTTACACCCGTTAATCACAGTAACTAAACCTGTAACTTTTGCCTCCTACCTACTGTTGAGCGCTCTATTTTGCGTTGTAACAAAATATTCTACATCACAATATCTGTGAAATTTCCTTCTTTCCATGTCAACTCAACGTTTGCCTATTCTATAAATTTTATACTCATTCCCAACACATTGCTTGATCAGCTAACATCAAAATTCTCCGTGTAGTCTCAAGTTTTTTTCTTTGTTGTATTCAAGGTGTGGAAAAAAGTTGCATAAAAACATTTGTAAATTTCGTGTTAATTAATTTAATTTTTAATATTTAGAAACCTTCAGCGTATCAATCATGTGTGGACCTTGCTGTGGACCATTTGGCGGTTGCTGTTACAGTTCCTGCTGCAGCCCCTGCTGTAGTCCTTGCTGCTCTCCTTGCTGTTCACCCTGCTGCTACAGTTCCTGCTGTAGTCCGTGCTGTGATCCTTGCGGAAGTTGTTGTGGCGGTTGTGGGCCATGTTGCTGAGACTCGAAGAGCGTCTGTGAATCCATAGAAAATAACTTGAGACAATATAACAATGAAATAGATACAATAAATAAGATATGAAGGGGGAATAAAAGTGTACCAGAATTACTCGGAGGCAGTGCCATTTATCTTCGAGCTATTTCAACGATATAGCCATGTCCGTCTGTTTCTATGCTATCTCCTCAGTCAGTTTTAAAGCTATCTTAACCAAATTTGACAAGAAGTCTTTTGAATCTTTCGGATGTTGCGTCCACTGGAATACATGACCGTGCGAAATCCGGTCTTCCGTGCACTGTGCGAACGCCACTAGCCATCAAAGCCGTGAAAGATCGAATTTGTCGAAGTCCACTGCGAAAGCAGAAAATCATGTCTCATGAGATGAATATCAGCAAGGACTGCATGTCGCGCTTTACAGAAAGTGACTTGCGACTCATCGGCCACTTTCTCACAACAGCATTGAAACCAAAAAGCAAGACAAAATCGAAAGCATAGCGTCGCCAGTGCGCGAACAATGCCCACAGACGAATTCTGTTTACTGACGAGAAAATTTTCTCCATAGAGGAATCGTTCAACAAACAGAAAGATACAGTGTATACTGTGTCATCAAAACAAACGTCCTAACTCATTCAAAAAGTTCAGAGAGGTCACTTATGACCTCCACCACGCTCCATTTTTGTGAAAAAAGGAGTCAAAACTTCGGCGAAAGTGTATCCATCCGACGTTTTGGAAAAGGTTGTGAAGCCTCTCAACACGAAATTGTTTGCAAACATGTCGTGGAAATTTCAACAAGACTCTGCTCCAGCTCACAAGGCAAAAAAGATTTAAACATGGCAAACGAGCACCAAAATGGAAGGCACAAGGCGGCCATTTCGAATAAGTTGCTCTACGATTTGTAGCCATTGAGTGACCGAATAAAAAGAAAAAAAGTTTTTAAAAATATTCATTCGTTTTCATTTGGTGACCAAATATCCGTGTACCAAAACAATTGCGAGTAGGTATACTTAACCATCAAAACGCGGTTCCCGCTGTTACAGACAATTGTGTACCCACAGCGTCATTCTAGAAACTTTATGACGCCAATACCCCTACACAGAGAAAAAAATATGCAAAAGCTACACGAAAATGTGTGATTTCTACACGCTTTGACCGGAATTTTCAACCCATAACGTTTGTGTAGCTTTTCTGCACGCCGCGATTAGAAGTGAGAATGCTAGACGCGACGTGTTGAAAAGCTACAAGAAACGTGTAGGTTTTTAATATCAAAACGCGCCGTGCAGAAAAGCTACACAAACATTATGGGTTGAAAATCCCTGTCAAAACGTGTAGAAATTGCACATTTTCACGTACACAAAAAAAAAATTACTGCGCACTTTTTATTTATTTATTTTTGCTTATATGCGCGCGCGCGCTGCTATCTTGAAAGCTCAATTATTTCACTATGCGCATCATCTCAGGTCAGAAGACGCGTCCTACACGTTACGTGTAGGATTGCAGCACGTCGCATGTAGCTTTCTGAATTCGACATTTTGCGTCTGCAATTTAACAGGGCGCAACACGTTTCGTTTAGTTTTGACGTTTCTACACGCGCCGTGCAGCCAATTTTGTTTTCTCTGTGTAGTAGACGCGACTGGGATAACTTGCCTAACACTAGAGCAAATGCCGTCAATATCTACAAAGATGGATCTAAGCTCGATGACAAAGTAGGACGGGGAGTTTTCTCCCCCTGCTTAAGTATATAAATCTCATTCCGGCGCCCTGATCACTGCAGTGTGTACCATGCAGAATTGGTGGCCATTCAGGAGGCCAAAGAAGGGAACATATACATTTACGCAGATAGTCAAGCAGCTCACGGAATGCCGCAGATCCTTAAATGCAATTGCTCAGCATCTTCGTATCTACCTCATCTGGATACCTGGACACCGCAAAACTGAGGGTAATGAGTCAAACTGGCTAGACGGGGAACTACCATTCAGCTTCTCCCGGAGAAGAGCTTGATAGGGATGCCCTTAGCCTCATACAAGCTAATCACAAGGCATGAAACCTGGCGCCTGGCTACGGAACGATGAAATAGCCACGATGTGAAGCCTACTTAATTTAAAACCTAGAATTTCAATTTCCAAAATTCGTGCTTGGTTTTAGTATTTTCAGCTTGAATCCAAGAATATTCCGTCTTATCGTACTTTTGACATCAAAACTGCACGAAAGGATTGATTTTTTTGGCCCTTGTTTAACCTGAATCGAACCAATAGTCTTTTGCCCCAAAGTAGAGAAAACATCTCACTTCTGGTTCGGGCCCTAATGGGTCACTGCCTCATCGGCAAGCATGCAGTACGCTTGGGCGTCGCTCACAATGACTTCTGTAGAAGCTGCAAGTGTGAGGAAGAGGAGGGGACATTACGACATCTTCTTTGAAATTACCCAGCTCTTAGTAGAAGAAGACTCAAAACTCTCAAACCTCTCGTATTTCAGATTCTTAACGTCGTCACAATGGTTCAGTCGAGAGGACTGACTAGCCAACTCAACCTAACCTAACCTAACCTACAAAGAATTTTGGCTGTTACAGGCTAGGCAATAAAATGGTCCTTTTTCAATCCGCTGAATTTTTGGCAAATTACATTTTTGAATCAGAGTACATTTGAGAATATCATCAGACTGTTGTCAAAATTAGGTACAGCTTGTGCTTTGATTCCCAGTCATTCCTACAACACAATTCAAACCAGCAACATCTAAATTTTTTGTGTAGTTTCAGATTTTATATTTTATTTGGATTTCAGGTAAGAAAAGGTACAAAATGAAGATTTGTTAATTTTGTATATTCAAAAGTTTTAACAGTTCCAAAAAACCATGTGTGGACCCTGTGGACCTTGTGGCTCTTGTATGCCTAGCTGTGATCCGTGTTGCGGAATTTGCTATGGACCTAATGTGTGTGGTCCATGCTGTGCAACTGGACCTTGTGCAACGTGTTACAGTTGCTGGCCGTGCTGCTAAACTTGCCACATAAGCAGAGAAGAGGGGGAAAGCAACACAATTGGAATCCAATGAAAATGTTAAACGCAAAATAAACCGGGTCATAAATTAGGAATACAAAACAAATTCAGTTTAAAATTCTTGAAAAGGTTAAGAGCCCATGATACTATAACCACAAAGTAGCGCAATGCGCAGCTTTCATATTATCAATCGGCATAATATCGGCAACATATGTATAAGCTTCATACAAAAGCTGAAACACTTCGTCTCCTTACGAATCGGTGGAAAACCCTTTCCTTCTGTGCAGTAGCGAGGCTTACGTGGCCAACATTCGACCAAAAACGTACTTACGTACTTCTTCGTAACAGAAAGGATCACATATCTGGTGGGGACCCTCACGGATCAGTGTCTAATTGGCACGCCTAGGCAAAACTTACCATGACTTCTGCGGAAGTTGTAGATATGAAGAAGAGGAGGAAACGGTACATCAACTTCTCTGCCATAGCCCCGCTTTGAGTAGCAGAAGACTGAGAACACTGGGTCAACCTCTACTACCTCTCGGAGGCATCCGGGCTAGAGATCCCAGCTTTACTAAAATTCAAACTGTGCACACAATGGTTCGGTACTGAGGACTCCCCTCAGTTTTAAAAGGGTTCACAGCGAATAAACATGGCATCGCATTGGGCCCAAAGTGTCTTGTCGCTCTCAACCATCGCAATCTAACCTAAGTAAATGAGTTAAATTAAATGGATTTGTTAGTTTTTCAACTTTTGGAAAATCAGTCTAAAAGTTGTGCCAATTCTCTTCAAGTTCTGCCTCTATCTCTCTCTCTCTCTCTCTCTCTTCTCGTTGCAACAGTACAAACTGTGGCTAATACTCATTAAAACCAACATTATTGTCTCATTACAGAAGGATGCTGGTAGGTAGAACTGGGGGAGGACTCCTTGACAAGACAAATTGTACTGGGGACAAACGCTCGAGTAGTTGGTGGAGGTTGAGGTGGAGTAACCAACCTCATTAAAAAATCAAGCCAGTTTAAGTCATGCGAATGCCAATGCACAGGTAGAAATGCTGAAGTAGACACACACCAGCAACTGCTTCTGTTGTTGTTTGGCATTTGAGCTAATGGCAAATGCCGAACGAAATCACATAAAGAGAAAACGACCAAACAAAGTGCCATTTGGGACAAAGCGAATACTTAATTTATGGAGGAGTAATTGCAGTAAAATGCAAAAGAGTCGCCACATTCAAATTGGCTAACTAGGGATTTTAATTGGCGTCAAGTGGAACCATTTTACTCATGTCCTGGACAATTATAAATGAACTTTGCTGACATTTCAATTCACCGGCAAATTGCTTCTCCACTTTCTCCTTCACTCTATAGGTGTGTGTGTGTCTGTGTGTGCTACTACATATATTTTGTTTTAGAATGCCAAGCAAAAATGCCAGGGGAGTTGGTTTTCATCATTTATTTGGCTGAAGCTCGACTAGTCTTGCACTTTCCGCAAGCGCTGAATTACATTTACGATGTATGCGATGACGCAGCCCTGGGAATTGGTTGGAGAGGGACGAGCTGGCATGGAAATGAATTGTGTCAGCATACAAACTGAGCTGTTACTGAAGCGATAGGATCAAATTTGAGCTTAACTCCAACTGGCAGGCAAAAGACGAAACACTTAATCAGGCCAACATATTGGGAGTTGGAGTCTGAATAAGTTATGGAAAGGCGACTCGCATTTGCCCTGACACTGGGAATTGAACGTAACAGAATTTCTTGTGTACAGCTAACAGATTTGTCTCTATACAACTCAGCTGCATGGTGTATATACCATTGACTTTGCCTACTCTCAGTCTTTTCTATTGGAGTCCGTAATCAACTCAGTTCATCTTCCGAATTTCTGTTTCACTGAAACTTTTATGACCACATGGGATTCATGACTTGAATTTGGATTCTATTCTTGACTGAAGCAACGTTTATAGAAAGTAGCCCTGCTTTCAGCCTCGTACACTTCAGAAGTATTTCAGAACTTGTCATCAGCTCTGCCTCGCTTTAGATGTTTGGGTGAATACAATTTAGTTCACACACATTCCAACCGGCCATATCAAAAAAATATTTCTCTGCTCAAAATTCTGTTCAAAATTCGAAATAAACTAAAACCATGTCACTGACCACTACAGAATCTGCCGGTGATGGCGTAGCGACCACCGCAATACAAACCAATCCCCATTTGAATATAAACTGGGTCGAACTACAGCAAGAAACGCGTGCTCATATTCCCAGACCTATATTCGGCTCTGCGGAGAACATCCAAGTTGGTGATGGCCATCATGTGCAACGGCAGCGGTATCATCCACATCATCATCATCACTACCATCCAGAGCAGCTGCTTATGCTGCCGCCGATAATGGAGCGGCACCGCATGGCTACGCCGACACGTCGCCATTTTCTTCTTCGAAAAGTGACCGTAATGGGTAATCGCTTGCTGCGTCAGCGCAATCTGGATTACTTAACCAACCGAGTTTCTACAACTAGCCCAATGGGTATGCCTTTCGGATCCACCCCGGGCATGATTGTCAGGCGTAATCTGCGACAGCAATTGCATCGCATACGCTTGGCGCGCATCGACGAGCGCATGGACTATGCCCGGGCCTATGTCTACAGCAGGCAGGACGAAGAGTCTAGCGATTGGTTAGATGCCGACGATGAGGAAACGGATGAGCCGGAACCGGTCAACTTAAGATCGTCGAGGGGGCTGCCGATTGTACTTCAATTAGGCTGGCCTGCTATGTTAAATATAGGAAATTGGAGAATTAAATGGAATTTAATACGATCGCTGCTTGTGGGCATTGCCCTGCAGGGTATCCTAAGGAAGATTTCCAACGAATTGTTCTACATAAACTGAAGCCCACAACTGGAACTTGATATACAAAATAAATTCTAAATTCAATTTGGTTATAGCTTAAAAATAGAAACAGTCAAAATAATGATTAATAAAATTGTTCAAACTATTCAAATTCTTCATATAATTAATAAGCCGACAAATCGTGCAAATATAAAAGTGCTACAGTCGCAGAACTCGCGAAATGTCAAAAATTCTCATTTGAGCTTAGATTATCATAAAGAAGTGTAAGCCGGCGGGTAAATTGAAGGAGAAGATCAAATGGTCATGGAAATCTCGAAATTAGCAAAATTTTCAAAGGACCAAAGATAACTATGAAGGTTGGATAAATAGCAGTTAAAGGCGCGTATATAAGAGGCTTAGTCTTAAAACAGCGAAATTTGTCAAAATTTTATTTGAGTACTTACGAAAGCGCAGGCGTTGGTAAATAAGAGGCGTAGATTGAACAGGTCAAAATTTGACCTAATATTATTATGAAGATTTTATGGATGGCAATGTAGACGGTTAAAAAGAAGGTGTAGATCGAACTGTTGAATGAATCGCGAAATTTGTAAATTTTTCATATGATCAAAGATTATTATGAAGACTTAATAGACGGCAACAGTAGACGGGTAAATATTGGAAGTGTAGGCCGAATTGTCCAAGAAATCGCGAAATTTCCAAAATCACTTTTTGAGCTTATTAACTATTATGCTTCGCTTCTTCGAATTGTGTTTAAAATTCTAAAGGGGGCGCAGCAACGCACGCCGGTTGCCTGCTTTGTAAATATGTATTGCAAAACAGTTTGATGGCAAATATCTTATCCATTTTGGAATTTTCGGCATTTTAATTGATAACAAGTTGAATTCGTCACGTTGACTTACAAGTTCAAGCAGATTTGCCACAAAATAAGAAAATGGTTAGAGCAAAATCAATATGTAATTTCATAAAAAAAGATTTTTTTTTACATATTTTGCATATTCTGCATATTTTTTTATGCAAATATGCAATTTATGCAAAATTGATTTTAGCGGACTTAGATCATTGATCAATAAAAATAAGATGTGTGCAATCAGAACTTAAGTCGGACATGGGGTTCAAAATATGCAAAATTCGATGCCTATAAATAACATGTGTGCTTAAACATGTTTTGTACAGTGTTTTTTACAACTTCTGTCAGAATAACGAACACTGATAAATAACACTAGGCATTTTGAACAGTTCAAAATCATAGGAATTTTAAACACATACACACCTGATCATATTAATAGGTACACACCGGAATTTTTTAATTATAGATGGTTTTTTCGTACTTTTAGTGTTGACAACTTTTTAATTTTTGGTTTTTTGTTGTTGTCAATGTCTGGCCACACTGTGACAAAGAGTTGAGAGAGGGGTTGCCCCGTATATCAAAGCTTTCCTATGAATTGCGAGTCCACCACACATTTCGCCTGATCATATTAATAGGTACAGTCTCCGTTTCTCACAAGTATCAAGTGAATAATTTTGTAATCAGTGATCTTTTGGTAACTAAAGGTAAATTAAGTATAGCTCCTATCAATGCAGAGAATTAAATAATTATTTTTTTTAGAAAAAATGGGTCGAAATTCTTATTGTACTAAAGAAGAAGCTCGATTGGTTCTTAGTCTGAGAAAAGAAGGCAAATCTTTACGAGCCATTGCCAAATTAATGAACAGGTCTCATAATTTTGTTAAAAATGCATTAGAAAGAAAACCAAGACAGGAAACCCGTGGAAGGCCACAAAAAACAACAGAAACCCTTGACCACTACATAGTAACTTTGAGCAAAAAGGACCCATTTAAGTCATCGAAGGCTATTGCAGCCGAAATTGGGAATTCAGTTAGTGCTCCAACTATCCGAAGACGACTACAAGATGCCAACCTACCAGGAAGAATGGCCAGAAAAGTCCCACTTATGCGCAAAAAAATATCACCATGAGGCAAACTTTTGCAAGGGACTAAAAAGACTGGGTAGGATGCACCGGGGAGAAAAAATGGAGAAACATATTATGGAGCGATGAAACCAAGATTAATTTGTTTGGGAATGACTGTGAAAGGAATGTTCGACGCCCTAATGGAAAGGAATTCCATCCACGGCTTACAAAAAAAAACAGTCAAACATGGAGGTGGCAATATAATGGTATGGGGTTGCTTCTCCTGGTACGGCGTAGGTCCAATTTATCAGACTACGAACAAAATGAATGCTGAAGAGTACAAATCCATATTTCAAACAGTTATAGTACCGTATGATGAGGAAAATATGCCATTACGTTGGGTATTTCAGTAAGAAAATGATCCTGCAGATAAAGTGGCCAAGCCAATCCCCCATTAAAAACTTGTGGGGAGACTTAAAAAAGAAATTGGCAAAGCATTCATTTTCAAATAAACAAAAATTATGGGAAGGTGTCCAAAAACTGTGGTATGAGACACCAGTAGAGACCTGCCAGGCTCTTATTAAAAGTATGCCAAAAAGAATAGCAGTAGTGGCCAAAAATAGAGGTGGATACACTGGATACTAAGTTAGGAAATACTAATTTACCTAAAAAAAGAACACAATTGGGAAATTAAAATTTTTTTTCTTACCAACACATGAAGTGTACCTATTATTATGATCACACTGAAAACGTATCTGAAATACAAAATGATCTCTTTTATGTTATATTATTATTCTATGTTACAATTAAGTTTATTTTATTAAAAACAAATAGTTTAAGAACTAATTAGAACAAATTTTAAGTTTGAAACAATGAATAAAACTGTTTTCTGTTACCTTAAAGTCAGAGTTGATGTGTGTACCTATTAATATGATCAGGTGTGTACATTTTTAACACAATAAAAAATATGTTACTTTACTACTTACACTTACTTACACTAACTACAAATTGAACTTCCATTTAATAGTTGATAATTGTCGATGGGTAAACAGGACGCTTAGGCCATTCTTTCGATCAGTTTTGATAATCATGAAGATTTAATAGTTAAATGTCGAAGGGTAAATTGGAGGTGCGGGCCAATCGGTCTGAAAAATCGAGCAATTTGCAAAATTGTAACTAGAAGGTGTACATCGATATTGCAATGCATAAGCGCAATCCACAGTTAACAGATCTCCATGGTAATAAGACCGCTAAATACTTAAGAAACTGCTCCTCAGAGGATCAACAAATGTAATAATGCCAATCAAACATTTCTTCCAACCAAGTCGAAAATAATGCCCGGATCAATGCTTAAGCGCAAATCGCAGCTAAGGGATCTCCATGGTAATAAAACCACTAAATGCTTAAGAAACTGCCTTCAATGCTTCAATACAATGCTTACTGTTTTTTACATTGTTTAGAACACGATGTTATTTACAGTGTGTGTTATTTACGAACCCTGAAAAACAGGTATAGTGCTGGCGGCCACGATTTCTCGTCTCCAGGTTGTCTGAAATGAAAAGTAAAAACGGGGTTATAATTAGTATAGATGTCATTCTGATCTGACCCTCGAAAAAAAATTTTTGATTTTATTTGATAAAATGGGGGCCATTGAAAAATGAAAATTAGATTTTGAACCCTTTTTTGAGGTTAAAGCCCTATTTCCAGAACAAATAAAAATTTATGTCCCGAAATTGCAAGTTATTTATGTTAAGTGGATTGTAAGCTATGGTGGGACCACAAAGTCTTAAAAAACACTAAAAAATAATAAAAACGGCAGTCAAACGCTGGAGTCATACTGATTGGTCAGCCGCTTGAATTCAAAATGATGTATCAAATTAAAGTTCAAACAATTTCAAAATCATCTCACAGCTTTCAAAGTTACATGATGTACTACCACAAGTGTGCGCGACTTCGTTATCCTTGATAGAGAAAGTCTTCAGGCACTTAAAATTAAAAAAATATGGAAAACTAATGAAAAAGAGTGCTTATATTTTTGCCATATTTTTTGTTGCGCCTTCCAATTGGTTCGATGTTGTCCGGAAGAATGTGCTGCAAGTTATTTATTTTCAATTTAGTTCAGCAAATCGGCTGTGCTTGCAATCCACACAAGCTATCGATGTGGCAACGCTATGATTATTTAGTTTCTCTTCTGGAAATCAACAAAATAAATGAGACTAAATAAATGGCTCATCAGCTGTTCGAAGCTGTTTTTTTATATGAAGTTCAACATAAAAATTTATTTTCTTGCGTTCTGGAAATAGGCCTTTAGTGTAGGAAGAAACTAGTAAAAACGAGAGCGTAAGTTAAAGTCGGCTCTAACCGACTTCGATATACCCGTTACTCATGGAAACAAATGTTTAATAGCCTTCCTGTATGCCTGAGGTGGGTCAGCCGAAAAGTATGCAACATTTTTTAACTCGTCTCTCTCTCTCTCTCTCTCTCTCACTAAGATTGCTGCTGAACGCATTGCTTAGGTTATGAGTGGGGTGGGTGGTGGGTGTTAACTGATCGTTTTTTGCTCATAACTTGAGTATCGTTCATCCGATCTTTATCATTCCTTCAGCAAATCGATAAATAATTTTAAGTACTAGATATCTCTAGAAAGTACGAACCATCTATCATCAAAACTGTAGGAGATATGACGTTTTTCCAAATTGCGGGGGCGTGAGGGGGCGTGGCAAAAATTGAAAATAAACTTGATCTGCGTGCAGACAATAGGAGTCTACATTTCAAATTTGGTTGCTCTAGCTCTTCTAGTCTCTGAGATCTAGGTGTTCATACAGACGGACGGACGGACGGACGGACGGACAGACGGACAGACGGACAGACGGACAGACGGACATGGCTATATCGACTCGGCTGTTGATGCTGATCAAGAATATATATACTTTATATGGTCGGAAATGATTCCTTCTGCCTGTTACATACATTTGCACGACTTTAGTATACCCTTTTACTCTACGAGTAACGGGTATAAAAATTTTAAAATTATGATTGAGGGTCAGACCAAAATGGTGACAATTCTGCGTCGATTTCACTTAGTTTCATCAAAATCGGTTCAGTGTAACTGGAGATATCATGGCCGCCAGTTCGAAAAGCGTGGTTTTGAGATAAACGCGTTTAAATGTAAAAATGCAGTTTGAGAATGGTGACAATTATGCGTCGATTGCATTTTGTTTCATAAAAATCGGTTGAGTAGAACTGGAGAAAAGTGCCTTGGTAGTCCGAAAAAGTGGTTTTGAAAGTAACCAAAAATATTACAGATATTATATACTTACAGATATTTGTCGGCGATGCCAGCTGCATACAGCGAACCTTCCTCATCTTCAAAAAAACTGTTTTCAGCAGCAGCTCTCTCTGCTCTGCGTGCCATTCTGCCTTCTTTAAATGCGGCCGCAGCTTTAGTTTCGCAGCCTGAGCATTGTGTAGGATAGCCTTCGATAATTATCGATTAATAATCAATATCGATCTGAGGCGACAACATGTTACCATTAAAATTCAAGAACCAGCCGATATTTCTCAGCTTTATATACTCGAAAAGTTATTTACTCAAAACTGACTCGTTTTAGCGAAGACATTGTTAAACAAAAAAGGCCATATCTTCTAAAGTATTTCGAATTTCAAAAAATCCTTTTAGGGCGATATTCTCAAATATTCAAGCTATAAAAAAATGCAAAAAAAAAATCAAAAAAAAAAATTTTCCACATGGAGAATCTCCCCTTAAGAAATTGGAATAGGAATATATGGGCTGATCGTGAATATTTTACTCCAAAATCAAAGCTATGAAAATATATCCCTATTTAGTATTTAAAAAAGTTTTTTCTAACATTTTTTAAGCCACATTTTTCGAAGTTCATGAAAACCTTTCCTGTTTATTACAAATTTTTCAAGTTCGCTTTGCTGTAAATATGCTGGAATACCGATTCTTTCTCTCATAATACTTTCCACTGAAACATTAAAAACTCATTTGCTTAGACAAAAATGTTGTCCAACTCCCACTTCATGCATGCTTATGTCGCACATCAGAGCGGTTTACATTATCTTTTGTACTCTGTACTGCTGAGTGAATGCAAGTTGGCTTTGTTTGTCCAAAATCTTGCGGTTGTTGTGCATTTATGGAAATCATATGTGTGTGTATGTGTGTGTGTGAGAGCCTGAGTGCCTTATGGCATTAGCATCAAGGGAAAACTTCATGGCCAAGCTCAGCGAAATTCGCGAAAAGCAGTTTGAGTTTCCCAGGGCGAAGGTTAAATGCTCTGAGAATGAAAACAAAAGTTGGAGAGGAAAGTATGAGCAAGCAGGCTTAACACCTTCGATAATTGCCATGTGGCTTGTGTTGATTAACATTTTCGTAGGATGATATACACTGTTCGATCAAGTTGATATACCCTTTCTTTCTCTTAGCATGTAGAATATGGTGAAGCCGCTTGTACAAGCACAACACGCACGCATACCCAAACGAGAAGACGCGTTTCGTTCATTTTGCGCCTTATCTGTAGTCGCAAGTGTTGCAAGTCCATGGCCGCTCGAGTGCCTGAAATTATGCTAATTTTTGGGTTTTTATGCAGGCAGCAGCGAAACCAACATGAAGCTGAAATCTGCATCCACATACACTCCAGCTGGAGGAGCAGCATCTGCCGTTTGTGTTGTTGCTCCTGCTGTGCATTTATGCGGTGACCATGGAGGACGCTGAAATTTACAAGCAATGGGAATGGTAGCATGGGGATGGGTGGACTGATAACGCGGCATTAATAACACCCGCATGAGTTTTGTTGATGATTGAAAATCTAGCAAATTGCGCGCCCCAAAGTATGCAACGCTCATTTACTTATCAGGCAAAGAAAGTCATTCTCTACTCGTGGCTATTTGTGGCACTTTTGGGAGCTAAACAACAACAAAAACATAAAAAAAGCAACAAAAAAAAAACAAACAAAAAATGAAGGCGAAGAGGAAAAAGTCAAGCCTTGCTCCAGTTGTTGCGGCCAGAGTGTGTATGTGTGTGTGTGTGTTAACACATAAAACTTGTGCAGCGATAAACTCTGGACATAGACCAGGCTCTCAGCTCTGCTCCCTCTTGTGTCCTACTGCATATTCAACGCCTTTGGCCCCATTTTCGTTTTGAAAATTTCACATTTGTGTTTAGCAATCTCTCCAGTGGCTACTTAAAGACTCAACAACGAGTGAGGCTTTCTGTGTTGTTTGTTTTTTGTGGAGAATTGAAGTGGTTGTAGCTGACCAAAGATACAGCAGATAACTGCAAGAGTTTTTGTAAGCTTGGGAGCCAGAATCCAAATTTAAGGTTTTTGTTTATGACAATTCTTTTCCAAAATCAAATTACGTTTGCTTTTCAATATTGAAGGCATAAAAGAACAAAAACCGGATTCCCTCTGTGCTTCAATAAAGTTCACAGCGAGCAGTAAATAAAAAAATTCATACACTCAAAAGAAAATGATGTAGTCCTTGGAGTTTTTTGAAAATAGCCGCCAATATGTACAGATATATTGATATTTTAGTGTTAAGGTATTTTAAAACGATGGTCACACTGTTTAGAGAATGGACAAATACAGACGCTGTATATATGGAGTAGTAGACAGACGGACAAATAGAGAGACAGAAAGAATAACTCGTATTGACCAACCGTAAAGAGAAAAACCAGCTTAGAGAAATTGTAAATAGAAAACCGTGTATAAATATAAGTCCCGTGTAAATAGCGTTTAAATTAAAGCCCGAAATTAAAAAAAAACCCACATTTACGAATCTTCACCAATTTCACCAAATTCTCAAACTATTGCCGTTCGGATTCGGCGTTAAACTGTAGGTCCCTTTCTCTCGTGTGAAAAATTATAAGCACACACGCCAAGATATTGAGGGAAGCTTGGCCTGGCCCTCTGTGGTTGCTGTTGAGCCAATTTTACATTATGTTTACAAATCTGGATTAGGGTGAGCCCAGACAGTTTTACCAAACTGTTACGCCGAGGTCAGCCGTCAGCCGTTGCAGAAGGAAGTGATCCCGTTGAAGACCGTACATATTGCTTTGGGAAGCCAAGCCACTAAAGCCGCCATTTTGAAAGCGAATGCAGACTAGTGTTGTGAAAACATCGATAGAGGACACCATCGATAGTTTGAACATCGATAGTATTCCACTACTGTCGATAGTACTATCGGAAAAACTTGATTCAAAACCTAGTCCATTGTCCTTCTCCCGAACTTTTGCCAACACCAACAATCTTAATTTACATGTTATCAAATATACAAATCTGACAAATTCAACTAACTGAAATTTTACTCTTACCTTGTTACAATATGAAGTTTCTAAAAATGTACAATTTTCTGCTCCGATATATACACAAACCGATAGCGGGCCAAATACACAAACATCGATAGTATCGATAGTGCTATCGATGTTTTCACAACACTTGTGTAGACGACGCCAAGCTGAATGGCGCCAAATAAAATGCTAAAAATGCTGATGAAATACATGCTAACACCACTGCCTCCGATATTGACAGTGAGTCGTGTGTACCTTAGTGCGTGAGCGTGAGCGGGAGGGAGATGGCAATAGTGACCGAGCTGAATGGCTTCCTTAAGCCTATAGTAGTAGTAGTATGTTGTTTTTATTGTGTAAAGATAAAATATTGACAACATAGTGATTACAGATTATAGCTGGCATTACAATAATAATAACTGTAAGTGTTATACAACAATGGTTTATTTAAAACCGTCAGTTGATGCTATGTAGATTATTTAAACAATTATAAATATAGGTATGTCTGAGAGTCGCCTTTCATTTGACTACTCCACCCACCTTCCCCGTTCGTCACGAGATAGTGGATCTTCCGTCAATGAAGACGGCTCTACAGACTGTTTTAGAAAAAAAAAGAAAACAAAATAGAACAAAATAAAAAAAAAAAATTAAAAATCTTCGTTTATAATTTGTCGCCGATATTTGGTGGCTTCTGCTAAAAATGCTGATAGGATGCGCCCAATTTCTCCGTTTAAAATGCTTTGGAGTTCAAACTCGTTTAAAGTGATGCGACGGAAGTGGAGATGTAGCACCTCTTTAAGGAAGGGACAAGTGCCGATAAAGTGTTCCACATTTTCCGTCTGACGCATTTTACAAAGGCTGAAGTTTTCATCCAAGTCCCTTCTGGGTGGCCTAAAGCTTAATGCAATCATTTCGCACCTCGCTTTAAAAATATTGCTAGTGCAGTTTGAGTATCTTGAAAATAGTTTGATTGACCCAGGTTGTGAGTCAGCTTTTTATAAGTGGACCTTTCAGTGCTCTGTCTAGCTCGGTTTAGCTTTCTTATGACTTCAGCTTGTGAATGACGCCATTTTTGTATATTGTCCCAATCAAAGTTTAGCCCGCAGTTGTTTGAAATAGTGGACCAGTCGTCAAAAAACTGAGTTTTCCTGAGTTTCATTATTTGCTTAGGCAGTCTTTTCTCCGGCATGTTCATAACCTTGGCTTCATAGTTGAAATGCAGTTGCAGTGTATACTTATACAGAGTTGAGAGGCCAGTTTCCTCATTGAAATTCCTCCACTCCGCGGAATACATGTGGAACGACAGGAGTCCAATTTATTGGCTGAAGCGAAGGACATAAGCATCAAATTTTCCCCTGCAGTCGAGCTCTCTCAAGGTTAGTAAAATGTTGAAATTTTATTTATGTGTACATAAAATATGTAATATGTGAAAGATTTCTTTTGATTACTTCAGCTGATATATCAAGAAAATGGAACAACTTAAAGTCCTATTACAATCATGAGAGTCAGCGATTGTTAAAGGCCAAGAAGAGCGGCTCAAGAGCTGAATCACTGGACTCCATCAACAATTGGAAAATGAAATCTAAGATGGACTTTCAACATGAATTATGTTATTAATTAATTGAAATAGGTAGGCCCGGCTTTGGACATTGCTCGTATCTTGCAATGCTTGCCATCGATAGAACCAATGCTGTTTGGAAATCCCCATAATTCATAAAAATCTTTGGCAGTCTTTTCCCCTGCTGTGCTTGTAGATGGAAATGCCAAGTACTTTTTGTTCATCATTGAACAAAGGGATTGTCTCCTTTAGAATTTTGGAAATGGTCGACTGGTGGATTCGAAAAGCCATTTGCAGCAACGTTTGACTTTCACCTGTAGCCAAATAACGTAATGTGACTTGTAGCCTTTCTGCAGCTCCGCATCACAGTGTCCTGCTTCTGGCTTTACCATACTTAAAAGCAATCCAAATTGGTGTGGAATCTTGCGAAGCACAATCTTGTGTATTCTCGTGTCCTCGTCCATGATCTCCGGCAGCAATTTATGACTGAAACCCTTTTTGATCGCGATGCCAATTCGCTGAAAACTTCTTTTTTGTTTTGTATTAAAATGCAAATGGTTTCCAATATGGTCCATTTTGATGGATACATATCAAATGAATAATGAAATAATTAGTTTTGAAATACAATTTAATGAATTAATCTATCGGTCGATGGCAATCGAAATCATATAAATGCACATTATTATCATCATATAGCTGTCTCTCTCATACCCACGAAAACACAATGTCAGCTAAAATTAGTGCATTATTAATACGTTTAATTAATGTCGTGTCATATAGGCTTTAAGAATGTGAAGGAACTCGAACTGTCTTTCGCTGAGTTAAAGCAGACAATGGGAACAGAACCTGGTGGAGCTTAGCTGAGTGACGTTGCTGTAATGATGCCCGTATTTTCTGAAGACCGATCCAGAACCGTGGAGCGTTGGACCCGAGTGGATGTTGGAGTCCTCTCAAAACGTGGATGTATAGCTGTGGAGGGACTGTTGAATTCTCTTGAGATCGAGGGCGATCTAATTGTCAGATTTTCCGAATGTAGTCTTTGATAATGGCCGCCAATATGCTCAGAAGTATCAATATTTTAGTGTTAGAATTTATAGCGCTGGTCACACTGTTTAGAGAATGGACGAATACAGACGCTGTAAATAGGGAGTAGTAGACTGACGGACAGACAGAGACACAGAAAGAATAACCCGTCTCGTCAAACCGTGAGGAAACATTGTAAATAGAAACCCGTGTGCAAATAGAAAACCCGTGTATTGCTAAAATAAAAGTCCGAAAAATCAAAAAAAAAATCCTCGATTACAAGATTTTGAAATTATTCTGCAGTTTCTGAAGCAGTTATATTCAAGGCTGCAAACCGGTTCTAAGCCGAACCCCAAAGAACCGGTTCGGTTCGGATTTTCCGGGTTCCTCGAAATGGACAATGAACCGAACCTTTCAAATATTTGAGCCCCCCAACCTGAACCCGAACCGAACCCCCTGTATACAAAAAAAAAAGGTTCGGCTCAAACAATCATTTAAGTCAATTTCTTAAGATCTTTTCTAGTTTACTCAATATTATTTGACGGTATAGTACAGAATCGCTTGAATTGATAATAAAAAATGCTTTTTGCGATTTTGTGAAGAAAGAAAAACATAACTATAGTCGGAAAACGGGAAAGCAAATGCATTTGGAAGATAATTTTAACAAGAATCGCCTTGATGAGTCGATTTTAAGCTCTTTTGAAGATTAAAAAGTTTAAATTCATGTCCGATTTAAAGAAGACTCGGTATTGACTCATGAAAACTCAAGAAAAAGACTTGCAAATGATTGAAAATATGACTCGAAATTGAGTCAAAAATGATAAGAAAAACGGGCTATCAACGACTCTTTAAAAAGATTCTCGTCTTGGGCACCATATCTTCCCGACAAAAGTTTTATTTATGACTATTTTAATCAGACAGAGGACTCAAAAAAGAATAAAATGTGATCAGAAATTTCATAAAATGCTGGCTTGGTATGTACTTACAAGGTGGGGATTCCCAAATTCAAAGACCAAACACTTTTGAAAGACTTTTTAGAACACCTATAAATGATAACAATAAGGAATCTGGTCCAGTCCACTTTATGACTCACATACATAGCTTGGTAATCTGGACGTGTTCTCCTGATCAAATATATGTCTACATTTTGAACCTACACCGAACCTTCACTAAAATTTTACAGGTTTGCAGCCTTAGTTAAATTTATATCTCTTGCTCCAATTTTTCCAAGTGTACTTCTGAATAACAATAGCTGCCCATACCTTGCATGGCAAACAATACACGTTCATAAAGCACAAAAAGTGAGGCAATATCTACACAACCCCCAAAAACAGTTCGCACCAAAAAAAAAAAAAAAAAAAATTATCTGCAACTTTTCCAAAAATTGATGCAGCTGCCAAGGGCCCATGCCAGTTGAGTTCTTATCAGCAACTGCTATCCATTTAAGAGACGCGTTTAAAATACGCATAATACCTGTGTAAGCTACGGATTTCATTTCCAATTTCATGATTGCAATTGCCGGTTTTGCTGCTGTCGTTATGGCCAATCATAATACCGTTCTCTCACTACTTTTAGCTCGCGGTGGATTTTGGGCTCAAGCTGGTACAGTTTTTGTGTGTGGCGAAAAATGATTTTCATTTTTCATTCAGTTGCCATAAAACAAAGGGAAATCGCAATATCTCGTGTTTCGGCTTTTCCCGCGATGTCGACCAATGGACAGCCACAGCACCACTCCAATATACACAACACACATGCACGCACAGGACTAGACAACCACTCAACAAGCACTCAACAATTCCAAAGCACACAAAGTGCTGCAAGGGCTGCAAAGAGAAAACGCTTTGAGCCTGCATCCTAGTTCTGTGCTATATTGGATATCTGTGTGTTATTACACTTGATGGGGCAACAAGAGATAACGGCTGGCATAGATTAGGGGAGTATAAATGGTTCTTTTTTTTACAAGCAATTCGAAAAGTTTTAATCATTCTACTAATAACTCTCATTGACCTAAGAAAAAAACTAATTATTGGTAGAAATGTAATTTACAATTTTTTGCCAATGGTCCTCCTATTGCTCAAGACCGCCTCTGGACGGCCTGAATTCATTGAAAAAAACTTTTTATTTTTGAAAAACTGATTTTTAACACAAATTAAAGCCAAAATTGTTTGTATTTTTAAATTTGTGCACTAGAGGGTTAAATTAGATTGCTAAGCTGCCGATAACTACGTTTTGATATACACACGAAATCTCGTCCATCCCCAAAACTCTTATTTTAAGCAGTCGCAAGCCCAATACCCCCATAATTTCTCTGGAAACCTGCTACATTTCATGGTCCGTCGAGCCGGATAAGAAAACAAGACGACTTATTTCAAGTCGCCTCCTATTCATGCCGTTTGCTTTTGTTTAAAAAATAAGTAAACAGAAATATTTGGCTCTACACAACCCAAAGGGCCAAGCCAAGCTTCTTTCTGATTTCATTTGCATAAAGTATATAGTCACTGGGGACAATGTCTAGATAGAATGGATTGCCCGGAACTTTGTTTTGCTCAATTTGATTTCGAATTCGACTTCCATAAGGACCCTCGCACAGATGCGGCAGAAAGATGAAATGAAGGCAGAACGCTCCGTGCATGCTAGTGTGCACAACAAGCACTGTTTTGATCTTTAAAATTAAGTTGTAGAAAGAGCTACTCGCCGACTCTGATGTACATATATTTAAGTACAGATAAATTTACAGTGCTATTAGAACTTTAAGCGCGTTTTTCTTTAACACGTTTTTCTTTAAACAAAATCTTTAGGAGAGAGTGAGAAACTTTCTCACTTGTTTATAAACAAATTACTATGTGTTTTTATACTCTGTACTCGCAATTTGGAAAACAACGTCTATCTTCCACAGTTTCGTATATGGATGTTTCTTACCTTCTTGAGATATCTAGTAAGCAATGTTACTACCACCAAAATACACTTTCTAGCGGTACCGCATTGTATCATGAATTCATGCCATCTCTTGATAACTAGTTTAATTTCAATATCTCTCCGTCGGTATGAAACATCAGATCTCAGGGATGGTTAAAAGTGTTGGCTGGTGTTTTTTATTTATTTATTTATTCGCCAATTGAACAAAGATCTTAACTTCCGACACTATTTTGTAACTTAAATTAAATAAGTCAAAAAAGTCTTGCGGTATATCCGCAAGTTTGTCTTTGCAAGCGCGTAGTTCTAGTTGTATTCGTCGCATCGGTTCACGCTAGAGCTTTTTGGAAAGCTCTATTCACGCGCTAACACGTGTTTGATTTATTGTTGTTTGTTTTTAGCCGTTCGTGAGCTATAGCGTCGCAAACATGGAGCAAAATAAAGAGAAAATACGGCATATTTTACAGTACTACTACTACGATAAAGGCAAAAATGCATCTCATGCTGCCAATAAAATGTGTGCTGTTTATGGACCCGATACAGTTTCCATTTCCACCGCACAACGATGGTTTCAACGTTTTCGTTCTGGTGCAGAGGTGATCGAAGATGCGCCACGGTCCGGAAGGCCTGTCGTCGAAAATTGCGATAAAATCGCTGAATTGATCGAAAGAGACCGGCATAGTAGCAGCCGTAGCATCGGCCAAGAGCTGGGCATGAGTCATCAAACCGTTATAAACCATTTGAAGAAGCTTGGATTCAAAAAGAAGCTCG
This sequence comes from Lordiphosa magnipectinata, assembly GCA_037044535.1. Lineage (NCBI taxonomy): Eukaryota > Metazoa > Arthropoda > Insecta > Diptera > Drosophilidae > Lordiphosa > Lordiphosa magnipectinata. Next base: position 5,697 of record JBAMBO010002147.1, on the reverse strand, counting down.
ATGTATGGGTGCCACACGACTTGACGCAAAGAAACATTTTTGCCCGTATGGATGCATGCGAATCGCTTCTGAATCGCAAAAAAATCGACCCGTTTTTGAAGCGGATGGTGACTGGCGATGAAAAGTGGGTCACTTAGGACAACGTGAAGCGCAAACGGTAGTGGTCGAAAAGCGGTGAAGCTGCCCAGACGGTGGCCAAGCCTGGATTGACGGCCAGGAAGGTTCTTCTGTGTGTTTGGTGGGATTGGCAGGGAATCATCCACTATGAGCTGCTCCCCTATGGCCAAACGCTCAATTCGGACCTGTACTGCCAACAACTGGACCGCTTGAATGCAGCACTCATGCAGAAGAGGCCATCTTTGATCAACAGAGGCCGAATTGTCTTCCATCAGGACAACGCCAGGCCACACACATCTTTGGTGACGCGCGAGAAGCTTCGGGAGCTCGGATGGGAGGTTCTTTTGCATCCACCGTATAGTCCGGATCTCGCACCAAGTGATTACCACCTATTTCTGTCCATGGCGAACGAGCTTGGTAGTCGAAACTTGGCCACAAGAGAGTCCTGTGAAAATTGGCTCTCCGAGTTTTTTGCCAATAGGGAAGCGAGCTTCTATAAGAGGGGCATTATGAAGTTGGCATCTCGTTGGGAACTCGTCATCGAACAAAACGGCGCATATTTGACTTAAATCGCATTATTATAACCAATTTAATGAACAATTGAAAATTCAATAAAAATACTGTTTGACAACCTTATAAAACTAAAATTAGTTTCTAAAAGAAGAAAAGTATTCATCTAACAAAATTTTGATTGCCGATTTAATGGAGTCGAATTCAAATCGCATGCCAACGGGTAAGGAGTTAAAGATTTTAAGAGCCATACATATAAGTTCATTAAGGGAATAATTAGTTCAGGAAAATTGGTTGAAAAAGGGTTGGAAGGTTCTAAGATTTCTGCCTGGTACATTTAAATTTATCTTCCCTAACAAGGTAGGACAATAAATGCAGCCAAAAACAAGGTCGTTCAAAAACAATAAAGACGCAGTAGTTCTTCTATCTTCTAGGGTAAAGAGATGCACCAAGGCACATCTACTAAAATAAGGCGGCGAAGGATCAGGAAACTTTTTTCAGAAACTTTTTCTGCACCCTTTCAAGCCTCTTTGTATGAGCTGCACTAGAGAGATATCAAATAAATGATGCATACTCCAACTTTTAACGCACAAATGCAGAGTAAAGGCGCTACCTAGTATAAGGACACTTAAATTGGTTGGCATTGCGCTTGATAAAGCCAAACATGGAATAGGCCTTTGGGAAAATATAATTTATGTGCTCATTAAAGGTAAATTTTTTGTCGAACTTCACTCCCAAATCAACGGCCTCAACCCGCCTCGATAAAGATTGATTAGAAATCCAGTAAGTGGCCGTAATATTGTAGAAGCATTTGCTAGATTAGATAAATATTACATTAGATATAACAATAAACCATTTGTAGTTTATTTGGCGACCTTTCTAATGTTTGATTAGTGAGTTTAGCTGGCTCTAGGTCCGAAAAAGTTGCGTTTGTTCACAGCTGTAAACAACTTATGCATTGTACCACCAAAAAGAGCTGGTTGCCTATACAGAACTGTTTCATCGTTATCCCTAACGACTCTTCAGTTAGCTTTTCGCTGAAGAAAGCTTGATTGCCAACTGTCTCTCCATTCAATCATTGCTAAGATCAGTTGGGACCCTTCAGTACGGCTCAGTACTGAATCAGAGCTGAATCAGCCCTGATTTGGAAGGGCTGGTACTGAAATCATGGCTGCCTTTACATGCATTTCAGCCATGAACTTAACACAGACAGGGCCTACTACGTCATGACCTTCTGTTCTTTCAGGCATGATTTCAGTACTGAACTCATGGGTTAGTTTCATGGGTAGTACTAAAAACAGTACTAAAATCAGCCATGAATTGGAGCAATTCCTACTTCTCAGGTCTGAATCAGCACTGACAAATTCAGTACTTAGTCGTTGAACTGCCGGGGAACTGCTATAAGCAATTAAAGCAAAAATAGACAAGCAATGAGTGCTTTCAACTTTCTGGTGGTAATGCTTAAGCTTTGAGGCTGAAAATTTCAAAGTGCAAAAGCTTAAAACGAGCATAGCGAGTGCCCGTTAATTTTGAAATGCGAAGCATTCAAAAAAGCGTTTTTTTGCACTGTTTCTTGAAACTTTTGTTAGTTTCGTTTACAAAAAAGACAGCGTGCCGTCTCTTATATATATTTGTAATTTATTTGGCGACCTTTCTAATGTCTAATTAGAGAGTTTAGCTGGCTCTAGGTCCGGCAACCAGCTCTTTTTGGTTGTACAATGCATAAGTTGTTTACAGTTGTGAAAAAACGCAACTTTTTCGGACCTAGAGCCAGCTAAACTCACTAAATTAATAAGGCATTTGTTAAGATTAAGAGAGAGTAAGTTGAGAGCACACCATGCACTGACCCTATCTGGATCAGATTGCAACAATCGACTATCACTTAAGGATTTAATTGATCGGTAAATTTTAAGATCATCCGCATACAGCAGAAACTCTGAGTTACGAAAATGCATAAAAATGTCATTGACAAAAATAATGAAAAGTAAAGGACCAAGGGTACTCCCCTGTGGGAGTGGGCACGCCCATTAGAAGTTTCAAACAAGTACGCGTTACAAGTACAAAACAAAGTAGTTTGAAGTGTACAATCAGGGAAAAATCGCATAGGAAAAACTATAAAATCATATTTGAATTTACAATGCAATTTTTGTATTAAAATCAATTAATATGCACTTTGATTTAACTAGAAACATATTTAATCATCAAATTTTCTTTGCGCCATTTATATGAGCTATCCAGGGAATTCGAACTTGAGAATCCTAGCAGAGTAAGTAAACCTTTTTAAATACAATTTAATATAATTCGGTGTTTTTTAGAGTTCAACTGGTGGTGGCTTCAATGGGGGATGCCTACTCTTGCTTCAGAAGAAAAAAATTTTTTTTAAAGTTGTACACACTTTATATTTACGAATTCCCTATTCAACTCTGAATCAATGGTGAAAATGTTAAAGTTAAGGAGTAAATATTGAAAATTTCAGAGCATTTTTCCCTCAGTGTATGGAAGTAGACTTCTTATATCAAGTTACTCAACTTTTTCCACTCTCCCTTCTACACCGCAAATGTTATATTTCACACAATTTGGTAGGTATAAATGGTACGTACCACGCACCTTTTAAATATATATCGGAATGAGCAATATTTATCTATTTACCCATAAAGAGTATAGAACATAGCATCTGCAGACATACGAACCGACGCCTTTCTTTTAATTGGATTTTGCATTAATTTCAAATCACTGTGCGTTTGTGTGTATATACGTCTGTTGCTTTGACTTGAAGCGTAATAAGCCGGATACGGGAAATTGTTCGTTAAAAACATTCGACTTTCCTGCTGAGCTTAAGTAATTGATACATTTTTCAAATATAAATGAAACATTATCAAAATAATTGGCAACAACTTTTTGCCATTTTTTTTTTAAATGTGATTCAAAGCTTAAAGTTCAACCAACTGTCTGCCAAATGTATTTTTCTATTAAGTGAACAGTGTGACAAAAGGCGTTGCCCACACGGAGCAAACCAAATATGTAAAATTTATGAATATGCTAGTTCTGGATGGGGAAACTTTTCGGAGGGCAGCGAGTAAATCTGGAAAATTAAAACAAAATGTCAAACAAACAGGGGCTCGTTCTGCTTGTCTGTGTGTGTGGTTGTGGCAGGAACCAGGGGCACATCCATCTGTATTTTCATATCCTGTTGCTGCTACTGACAGACTCACACCCACGCATACGTGTAAAGTGACATATTCATGCATTTGGCATAAATCGACATAAAAAAGTTTCAAACCGGAAACCACACTGGCCAGGAAGGAGGCCAGGTTAGCGATGTCAATTCGAATTATGTTTTCCCCTAAACACTTGTGTGCATTCTGTCTGAGTTTAGTTTTCAATATGTTTCGTTTTCTCCCCAAAACATGTCATTATTCATTTACCCATCATTTGCAATTACAATACACTATTCGGTAGTTCCATTTACTCCCTCTGTTATCTTATTTTTATTTCCACTCCACAACCAACAATTTTGAGCTCATTAAAAATTTTCAACTGAAATATTTTGCCGGAAGCTCCTTTTCATATGAGAGAGAGGCAGGCGAGGTCTGCCGTGTGCACACATTTGTTTTGAAGTCACAGTGCAGCAAATAAGTTTTTCAACAGCAACAAAATACTTGGTTATAACTAGTCTAACAGGAGATGTGTCAATGGGGTGAAACAATTATAGAGTTGGAATTATTTTTCAAAGATTCATATTTGAGACTAATTTTTTGAAGTTGTCTCTCACGATTCATTTCCTAATGGAAATGATGGTTTTGTCTAAACCCAAAATATTCATTCAATTGAATACATTTTGCACTAACTGTGTCCTTTTACCACATGTGTAGGGTCTGTATGCAGCTGTGTTTGTGTTTGTACACGTATGTTAAATTTAAGTTTCCTCACTTTTTGCACAAATTAAACTCCGAAATTGCACACGGATATATTTAATTAGATGACATACCCTTATAATGTTTTATTTACACGGCTACACATGGTTCAGGTCTGCCGCAACTCCTACCCACCGGTTGCCTAGTTGCCTGTTTTGGACTTTATGTCAACGTGATATGTGTTGGAGTCACATCCGTAGAGGTGAAAATTAAGCTGCAACATTTAAATGTGGGCTTAAAATAATATTTTATGTACACGAGGGTTGTTTGAAAACGAAGCTAACTTTTCAAAATCCACGGTCTGCGAACAATCGATTTTGAATTTTTAGAGCGAAGGAACTTTCGATTGGGAGACTAAAATCTGGAAAATGTTAACTTTGTGGCAGATTTTTTTGGGTACGCCTTTGTCTTTACAAAGTCCGACACTTTTGCCATTTACCGTTGCAGCTGAGTACTGAGACTTTGAGTAATGAGTATCGAGTATAGCATATTTAGTACTGAGTACCGAGTTCAAAGTATCGAGTTCTGAATATCGATCACTGAGTATCGAGTACGGAGAACCATTGCATTTTTATATTTATACACACGCAGCTATGTATCTTAGAAATACTGCCTTAGTTAAGAATAGATATTAAGGGATGATAAATTCTAAATGAAAGGTAGGTTGCTCGCACTGAGCAAGGCAGTACAATTGAAATCATACAAGCGTGCTCATCGAAAGTGTATAAGTCTATACATTTTTTGGTCCTTCGAGCCGGATTTTGATTATCGCGATAAATTGTTGTAAGCGCTACACATTTTTGGTTGATCGAAAGCACCCGTAAAGTGGGTGCGCGAATATGGGAATATTCGACATAACCATGGCGCATATCAAGCCTTATGAGGAGGCAAGATTAAAGATCAAGATGAGTGACCACGCCATGCAGGACGCCGGGCCATCAGAAGCCCATACAGGCTACCGAAGCGGACAGCTTTGGCTCTGCAAACCCAATAGATGAATTGGCGAAACTATTGGATTCACTTGCAGGAAAACTAAGTCAAGCAATTGAAGAAGCTAGTAAATGCTTCATGGAATTGTACACTGACGAAATATTTAAGCACAATTCTAAGATTGAAGTTATGTTGACGGCGTTGGAAGAAACGCATAACAAGCTGC